>JAOXYD010021406.1:0-14596 GCA_028565735.1 Pinacopodium congolense
GATGGCTGGAGTTGTTTAAAGACTATGACTGTATAGTAGACTATCATCCAGGCAAGGCTAATGTGGTAGCTGATGCTAAGGAAATGCCTTCCATATTAGATCATTGCCATTCTAATGAAGTAGGAGGACACTTTAGACTGACTAGGACTACACATAAGGTCTTGGAATCTAAATTCTATTGGCTGTTATTATTTAAGGATGCATTTTAGTATGTCAAATCTTGTGATAGCAATCAAAGAAATGGAAACATTTATAGGAGACATAAAATGCCTCTGAATAACATTGTGGCATGTGAGGATTTCGATGTGTAGGACATTGATTTTATAGGTTCATTCCCTAAATCATATGCCAACGAATATATTTTAGTTATAGTAGATTAGGTAAGTAAATGGGACAAAGCAGTAGCGTTGCTTACTAATGATGCAATAGGTGTGGTTAAGTTTCTAAAGAATAATATTTTTACAAGATTTGATGCAGCAAGAGTAATAATTAGTGAAGGAGGTTCCCATTTTATTAATAAGAAAATTGATTCCAACTAGTACAAGTATAGTGTAACTCATAAAGTTGTCACCTCTTATCATCCACAAACAAGCGGTCAACTAAAAATTTCAAATAGAGAAATCAAAAGAATTATAAAAACGACTGTTAATGCATTGAGCAAAGAATGGTTTTTGAAATTAGATTATACATTATGGGCATATCGCATTGCCTATAAGACACCCATTGCTATGTCTCTATTTTTCCTAATTAGTTGGTATGTTGAGTTAAAACACAAAGCATTTTGGGCTATTCATTTCTTAAATTTTAATTCCAAGAAAATTGGTGAACACAATATCTTACAATTGAATGAATTAGATGAATTTCAATTATGTGGCTATGAAAATTCTAGGATTTATAAGGAAAAAGTAAAAAAATGGAATGACAAGAACATCATTCAACGAGAAATCAAAGTTTGTGACTAGGTCTTATTCTATAATTCGCGATTAAGACGCTTTCCTAAAAAATCGAAATCTAGGTAGTTTGTTCCCTATTATTTAATTAAATTATGTCCTTTTGGTGTGTTTAAGGTTACAAATGGCCAATCCACCTTTAAAGTTAATGGCCGAAGAGTCAAGCTTTATTCACCTAGAATAGTTGAGAAATTTGCTCACACTTTCACTCTTTATGATACTCGCTAACCTAGGCCCTTTTTCTTGCAACTATAGTTGTTTATTCTTGTATGTGTTTTGTTTTATTTTCATGTTAAATTAGGAATTGGTGCTTTATTTAGTTCTGTGTGCTTTCCTTTTATTTCTATTTTTTTGCTCTTTAATTTTTTAGTGATTTTATCTATTAAGGAGCATGGCTTCAATTATTGTACCTCCTATGATTTTATGTCAAATTTTTTATTTTCAAGTATGATATCAAGTCTTAGTTGTCTTTTAATGGAATGAACTCCAAATTATAATATTTTTCTTGGTGATTTCTATTCTTTTCCCCTTATTTTATACTTTGTTGTATTCAATTTCAGCGTGGGGGGGGACAGAGATTAATTAGGTTATATCAGATTTATGCTTATCTTGTCCTAAATCATGTCATTTTATCAACTTTTTCAAAATAATCTGTAATTATTATTGGTAGAAAATTTTCAATTTTGATGTATGTCATTGGACAATTTTCCTTTTTCTTTCACTTATTACGCACTTTTATATGTTATGTGGTTGATTAGGTATATTAAATATCAAATGGTTTTAAATTATTTTTATTTTAGATAATGATATCTTATTATCATTATGAAACTCCTTATTTAAAATGCATAGTTCTAAAGAAAAAATGTGTCTTCTTTTAAAATATATCTTCATCTTGTTTAAATTAATGGAAAAAAATAAAAAATGAAAAGAGAGAAAAGGAAAAGAAAGTAAAGTGTAAATAAGTGAGCTAGTTTTATTCACTTCGTTGGTTTCGAACTAATTAGTTGAAGTTTATGAGTGGTGCTAGTAGCTAATTGATGTAATGCAATTCATTTGAGTAACCAGGGGTGTTCATGAAAAAATTTTCACTTTTGAGTAACAAGATTGAGTGATATCTCAACCAAGCTTCAAACTACTGATAACTTTAGTTTATGTTTTGTTTTAAATGAATTAAGGATGTTTGATTATTTCGAAAGATGATACATTTTGCTTTAGCAGTATTCATTTTGCCTATGGAATTGAAGTTATGATCTAGATTGAATTTGATACAATGTTAAGCAATTTGAAGTTGTTTGTGAATTCATATGCTTAATTGGTTGTATAACATCTTCTTCGTTCATTATGCTTAAAAACCTAAGGAAATCTTTCTAATGGCTATGGTTGACAGATTGAGCAAGTTTTCCTATGCTTATATGTTATTTTGATATTGATAATGGATTGATTTGCTTAAGGACAAGTAAAATTCTATGTTTTAGGAATTGTTAGCTTACAAGTTTAATTCATTTTCATATCAATTTCATGACAATTTAAGGTACATTACTCCCAATTCGATGATAAAGTGTTTAATTATCTTTTAAATTGATGTAAATTATAGTTGGGAGCTTAAAAGTAAAGAAAATCAAAGAAATTATTGTAGAAATTTGAATATCAAGAGTAAAATGGTGGCCTTTTTACATTGTTGTTTAACTATGAACACCGCTGTTTAGCTATAAGTGGAGACTTAAACGGTGGCGGTTATATTACACTATTTAACTCTAATTCAACGGTCGTTTGAGTGCTTGTTCAGCTTTTTCTAGCTTTACTTCCATTTCTCATTTATTGCAACTTGTGCAACTTGCCTCTAACTTGCAGTTGATATATATATTGAAGTTTTGAAGTAAAAATAAACAAGAAACAGAAAGAGAAAACACTTTTTAAAGTAGATTATCAAATTATATCAAAGTTTAGGGCTCTTATCTCGTGTTCTTCACATTTTCTTTTTTTTTTTTCCAATTTAGGTTATTTTTTAGGGTTCTAAAAGCTTAATCACGTGTCTCAAACCTATATACATGTTTATAACTCCAAATTTTCTTTTTTTATTGAAATGAGTGGCTAAGTTAATTTTTGGCTGAGGAATAGTTAGTAGATGATCTGTATGTGTACTTGTGCTTGATTGAGGGTTGTACTCTACTTATTTTAGGTACTTAAATCTTGTCTTGAAATGATCATTTAATATAAAGATTAAAAACAGTTAAGTAGACGACCAATCATTTAATCCATTATAAATTCAGTAAGTAACTTGATTATGATCGATACATGACCATTGATTGATTGATCTTGAGGGTGTTAATATCAAATTATGAGCTTTTAGAATAAGCTTCTTACACTTTAAGCCTACATCTTAGATTTATGGGTGGACCAAACTATAAACTTGTAAAGTTAGAGAAAAGGCATTGATTTGACCGTAACCTAACCTTCATTTAGTAAGGTTGCCATAGGATAGGACAACAATTCTTAACTAATCCTTCTAGATTATAGAAAACTAATTCCTTGGCCATTCAATCCATTAAGAAATCCTAAAATTCAACTTAGGTCTTCTCTGTAAAATTGGAAGTTTTTAGTTCAGTTTGGTAATTTTAACTTAATTAATCATTTAAATTGGCCTCTCTAGATAATTGTGATCTAATTACCTTATTAAGTGTATAATTAATTTTTTATGAGATGATAATTCGAGTTTAAATTACGCACTATATTACTTATGATTGGAATACTTGTCGGCTAGTTGGTTTAAAATTATGTTGAGGACAAGTTCTTAACTATTGAATTTGCGAATTACTTGGGATAATTTGACCTTGAAAGACAACCAACAACAAGTTTTTTGTATTACTACCAGGGAGTTAACGTAATTGGAATATTAGGAAGACATTTGTGTCACTTATTCTAAAGTTGTTAATATTGCTTAGTTTACCTTTATTTTAAGTGTGTTTTGTTTTTTTATTTTTCTGTTTGATTTTATTCAATGGTAGTTTTGTTTTTCTTAGTATTCTTTATTACAGTATGCAAACTTAAGTCCAAAAGCCTAAGAAGCTTGATTTTGATCCTAAACATGAAAGGAAAAATTGTAGGCAGAAGAAAGAATCTAAAGTTAGCACATCATCAAGTCAAGTTATCAGAGAAGCAAATCCTTTATAAATGAATCTTCAAGAGCATTTAGTTGCGAGGCCTCAAGAAAGAAAACAGAGAACCTACAATGATGTAATTAACATTAGGAAACATAACTACACCTATGGCTAGCATTACTAGATTTAGGATAGAGTCTGGTGATTTTGAGGTTCCCCATGGAATTCTTTCTAAGATTAGGTATTCCCAATCCGGTGCTATATCTTTAAAAGATCCCAATGACCATTTACCAAATTTTATATATGTTTGTTATCTCTTTAGGAGCCAAGGTGTGTTTGATGATGCAATTAAGCAAAAGGTATTCCCTTTTTCTCTTAGGGGAAAGGATAACGCGTGGATGAATACCTTTTAACCTGGTTGCATAACAATATGGAATGACCTTATAAAACTAAAGAATCAAATTTATTCCTATTCCAAATATGAAAATGAGAGCTTATATGAAGCTTGGGAAAGATATAGGGAAATGCTTGCAAAGTGTCCAATCATGGGTTTAGTACTTATGATCAAGTTTATATCTTTTATACTAGACTCATCCCATCTACTTGTAGTATGATAGATGCAACAGAAGGAGGAAATCTAATTAGAAAAACTCTAGGTGAAGCTTTTAGGTTAATTGAGGAAATCAAAATGAATAGCTTTCATTATAATTCTAAGAAAAATCTAAAAAGCTCATTAGGATCTCATTCCATAAATGGCATAACAACATTAATAGCTAAATTGGCAGCCTTTAGTAAACAATTGGAGAACTTAGAAAAGAAAATTAGTAGTTCTTATCAAAGTCCAACAACCTATGAGAATTATGGTAGCACTTCCCATTCATATTTAGATTGTCAAGTAGGAAGTCCCTTTTCAAAAGACCTTAAATAATCACAATATGAGAATTTTAATACGCAAAGAGGAGACCCATTTTCAAATACTTACAAACTTGGATAGATAAATCATCCTAATTTCTCATGTAGAGACAATTCAAACTACAAAATCCTTCAACCAATCGTTTGGGGAACCTTTCACCTGGTTTTAGACCCAATCCCCCTATCTTAGAGAAATATAGTGTTGATGAAACCATGTTTAGATACATTCAAGAGACTAAACAAGAAATGCAAGGAAAAACGAGGGACTTGCCAACTAGATGAGTTAGTTGGCTAGTCTTATGCCAAAGCATGCCCAGGTTAATTACCTATTAATATTGAACCCAATCCAAGAGAATAAGCAAAGGCTATCACCCTTATAATTGGGCGAGAAGTAAGAAGTGAAGGTTTAGGAAAAAAGGATAGTGGAAAAGAAGAGGTGGAACAAGAAAAGGAAAATGACAAATGAAAAGGTAAAGAAGTGGCAAATTAGGAACGAAAGCAGCCTCATAGACTATTTGCTAATATAAATATAGCATCATATAAGCAAAGAATCCCTTATCCTCAAAAGCTAAAGAATGCCAGTCTTGATAAGAAATTTAGGAAATTTTTAGAGATGTTTAAGAAATTACTTATCAATATTCCCTTTTTAGAAACCATTTCACAAATGCCAATTTATAGAAAAAAATTTAAGGAAATTTTATTAGAGAATAAAAAATTAGATGAATTTGAGACTGTCAAGTTAAATGAAAAATATTCTATGATGCTTTTAAAGAAGTTAGCTCCCAAGATCAAGAACCTTAGTAGCTTCACCAGTCCTTGTAAATAGATAGGGCACTAATGATCATACGAGTAAGTATTAATCTAATGCCCTTATCTATCTTTAACAAGTTGGGTTAGATGAACCAAAGCCTACAACAATCTCGTTACAATTAGTTATTGAGGATGTTTTTGTTAAAATGGACAAGTTTATTTACCCTATTGATTTTCTAGTACTAGACATGGAAGAATGTAGTAAGGTGCCCATTATTTTAGGATGACCGTTTATGACTATAGCAAGAACACTGATTAATGTACATGGGCGTAAGATTATTTTATGACTCTAGGGTGAAGAGATTAAATTTGATGTTTGTAAGGCCATACAACACCTTATGGATTAGGAATGTTGTAATTTTATTAGAGTAAACCATTTTAAGAGTGACCCTTCTATTCTTTAATGCTCAAATCCATTGCAATGGGTGTTAACTCAATCTTGGTCTTAAGATATAACTGAAGAAGAAGTAAGTGAAGTTTTAAATTCTTTAAAAGTTTAAAAGGTATCCTTTAGTTGGTATCCATCTCGATCGGCCAATCAAACCTTCATCTAAGCCATCTACAGAAAAG
Organism: Pinacopodium congolense; assembly: GCA_028565735.1. NCBI lineage: Eukaryota > Viridiplantae > Streptophyta > Magnoliopsida > Malpighiales > Erythroxylaceae > Pinacopodium > Pinacopodium congolense. The sequence continues at coordinate 6,341 of JAOXYD010021406.1, forward strand.
CCACCTAAAATAGAGCTTAAACCTTTTCCTACACATTTGAAGTATGCATTTTTTAGTCCCCCATCTCATTTTCCTGTTATTATATCATCATCTTTAAGTGAATATATGGAGGATAATTTGTTAAGGGTATTGCGAGATCATATAGGAGCAATTTCTTGGACAATTTCGGATATTAAGGGATTAATTCCTTCCATCTATACTCATAAAATTTTTATAGAAGAACGAAGCAAACCATTAGTCTAACCACAATGAAGATTGAACCCTAATATGAAAGAAGTAATGAAAAATGAAGTGATCAAGCTTTTAGATGCTAGAATAATTTTGCTTATTTCTAATTTGACTCGGGTTAGCCATGTTCAAGTGGTACCCAAGAAATATGGCATTATAATGGTTCTAAACGCGCAGATAGCTACAAAAAAGGTAACTAGTTGGTGTATGTGTATCGAATACTAAAAATTGAATGAAATCACCATAAAGGATTGGTGAGCTCGTCATAAACTACGAAATATTAAAATACCTAACTTCCCAAACTATGTCGTAATGGTGAGCTAGGAGCGAAGCATAGAGAGTTGGAATGCACCTGCTATTTCAAATGTTGCAAGAAAAAGAAAAAAACCCTGAAGATATGAAAGTAAAATAAGTTGAAATGTAATGATCATAAACAAAAGATAACATAACACAAATTTAAAAAAGACTAATGACAATAGTGAAGAAGTGGGTTAGAGATATCTTCGGGATTTCGGGATAATCATTGATCCTTCAATCTAGATAAGTGGTACTTTAGTCATGGTGTTAGCCTATAGGCTCGAATAAGCTCTCAAATCCTCAGTTCCTCAAAATCAGAAAAATCTAACAAGCTCTAAAAATGCCCCTATCTCTATCCATAACCTAAAACAAGCTCCATAAATCCTTAGATTTAATTCTAGAATAAGCACTTGGATAAGAAATTTGGAAGATTTGTAGAGATGTTTAAGAAGCTTCGTATCAATATTCCATTTCTTGAAGCAATATCTCAAATGCATTCATATGAGAAATTTTTGAAGGAAATTCTGCTCAAGAAGAGAAGATTGGAAGAATATGAGACAGTTAAACTTAATGAAGAGTGTTTTGATATCCTTTTGAAGAAGTTACCCTCAAAGTTTAAGGACCCTAGTAGTTTTACCATTCCTTGTTATTGGTAGCTTACAAATTGATAGGACTTTTATGGATCTTTAAGCAAGTATTAATCTTATGCCCTTATCCATTTTTAAGAAGTTAGGATTAGAAGAACCTAAACCCACTACTGTCTCATTGCAACTGGCAAATAAATCAATTACATATCCAAGAGGAATTATCGAGGATGTTTTGGTGAAAGTTGATAAATTCATTTTCCTTGTTAATTTCTTGGTTTTGGATATGAAGGAGGATAGTGCAGTGCCTATTATCTTAGGAAGACCATTCATGGCTACTGCAAGGGCACTGATTGATGTGCTTTGAGGGAAGCTCATTCTCTGACTTCAAGATGAAGAGATTGAGTTTAATGTTTTTTGGGCAATGAAGCATACTTCCACCCTAGATTCATGCAACTTCATTAATGTTTATGATACTCCAAGTGATCCATTCGAGTATCTTTGCTCAAATCCATTACAGAAGGCATTAGTCCATTCATGTTCTGAAGAAGCAAAGGAAGGAGAAGTTAAAAAAGTAATGAAAAATTAGAACTGGGAAAGGAGTCATCAAGTTGGATTCAATCGAGAAGGTTTGAGCCTTTAGATAGGCCAATTCAATCCCTTACAAAACCCTCTATTGAAGAACCACCAACTCTGGAATTAAAGTCTTTATTTGTTGAATTTAAAGTACGCATTTTTTATACCTCCATCTCAATTGCCTGTTATCATTTCATCATCATTTAGTGATATGATGGAGAAGAGATTGTTGAGAATTCTCAGAGAGCATCACAATGCTATAGGATGGATCTTAGTAGATATTAAATGATTAAGTCATTCCATTTGTACACATCGAATATTCATTGAATATTGAAGTAAACCTTTGGTCTAACCTCGGCGTAGGCTTAACTCGAATATGAAGGAAGTGGTGAACACTAAAGTAGTCAAGCTCGTTGATGCTGGTATTATTTATCCCAATTCTGACTCTACATAGGTTAGTCCAATTCAATTAGTACCAAAGGAATGAGGGACTGTAGTGATGAAGAATGAGCAAGATGAATTTATTGTCACAAGGAAAGTCATTAGTTGACATATGTGTATTGATTATCACAAATTGAAAGATGCCACAAGAAAGGATCACTCTCCTTTACCCTTCATTTATCAAGTCATCGAAAGGTTAGCTGGGCATAGTTATCATTATGTCTTAGATGGATACAGTGGATATTTGTAAATTCTTGTTACCCCTGAGGATAAAAAAAAGACAATATTTACATGTTTGTATGGAACTTTTGCATATCGATGCATGCCTTTTGGTTTGTGTAATGTCCCTACCCCTTTTCAGTGCATGATAGCCATTTTTGTAGATATGATTGAAACTTGCATTGAAGTGTTAATGAATGATTTTTCTATATTTAGTACATCCTTCGATGCATGTTTGGATAATCTAGAGAAAGTGTTAAGGAGATGTGAAGAAACTAACTTGGTTTTGAATTGGGAAAAATGTTATTTTATGGTGCAATACTGCATAGTTTTAGGTAATAAGATTTCAAGTTAGGGCATTAAAGTGTATCTAGCTAAAGTAGAAGTAATTGTTCAACTTCTACCACCTCATTCAGGTAGAGAAATAGGAGTTTTCTTGGACATACTAGATTTTATAGATGATTTATCAAGGATTTTTCCAAGATAGCAAAGTCCCTTGCTGAAATTTTGACTAAGGATGCAATTTTTAACTTTGATGATAAGTGTATGCGTTCCTTTCAATTGTTAAAGGAAAAGCTCATAAGTGCACCTATTTTTGTATCACCTGATTGGTCTCTTCCTTTTGGGATAATATGTGATATGAGTGACTTTGTAGTTGGTGCAGCACTTGGAAAAAGGCATGGAAAGCTTTTCTATCCGATATATTATGCAAGTTGCAAATTAAATAATATCAAAAGAATTACACTACTATCAAGAAGTAGATGTTAACTGTGGTGTTTACAATGGATAAGTTTCGATCCTATCTAGTTCTTTCAAAGATAATAGTCTATACGAACCATTTTGCATTGAAAAACCTGATGAATAAGTCAGATGCTAAGTAATGATTGATTAGATGGGTTCTCCTTTTACAGGAGTTTGACATCAAAATTAGAGATAAGAAAGGTAAAGAAAATTTTGTGGTAGATCACTTATCATGTTTGGATGAGATCATAATAGAAAAAAGAGAAAACTAAGACATAAAGGATGTGCTTCATGAAGAACACATACTGGCCATACTTACTTTATCATGGTATGTGGATATAATGAATTATTTGGCTTGTAATGTTACACCTCATGACTTTTCGTAACAACAAAAGAAGAATTATTTTTAGAAGTTAAGAAATATCTTTGGTACAACCATTTTCTTTACAAGATATGTGTAGGTGGAATAATTAGAAGATGTGTTCCTGCTGAAGAAGTGCCTTCAATTTTCAATCTGTAGTGCTTCCTATATATATAAGAATCCACTGTTCAGAGAGTCATTTCACATGCATAATTGTGAATTGGAATAATGCTAAATGTGTTAGATGCTTTCAATTGATCATTTCCAGGTATAGGTGATTTTGATGTGATTATTGTGAAAATGTGAATTATTTGTGTCTTGACTTATGAATTTGTGATTTAGAATGAGTAAATGGATGAAAATTAAGGGATTGGTTTGATGATAAATTCTTTAGGAAATGGAAGAGGTGAAAGTAAGGAATTTCCTAGGGTTGTAGGGATGGGTTTTTTATTTTGAAGTCCTTGGAATAAAGAATTGATTTCAGGACTAAAATCCAATCTGACTTTTTGACCCATTTTTTGTCTTTATAGATTGTGAATTTGAAGGAGAATAAGAAAGGAACATTGTCACTTAATTGGATTTTAGTGAAAGAATCAGGTCAAAATGATAAGTAGAATGAAAGTTATGGTTGTTTTACAGAATCTGTTCATGTTAGGCTACTAATTCGGGAACCCCCTAGATGTTTCATTTTAATTGAGGACATTACAATCTAAATTAGGTTAAACATGAAATATTTAAATTGTTCATGTATGTCTTTTGGGTATGCCTATAAAAGTTCATGATCAAATGATGAGAGGTTAGTGAGTTATGGGGAGTTAATCAAAGGATGACAAGCTGAAAGGAGTGATTGTTGGGGTATAAACTATTGAAAATGTGACATTTGGATCAATTATGTTTAATTGCTTATCACCATCAATTTTTAACCCTTTCAAGTCCAATTTCTGGACATTTTCTTCTTCCTTCTTTTTACTCCTTAGTTTGCTTCAATCCGTAACCCTAACTTACATGATTCTTGATAAAATTAAGCCAAACCTTAGGGTGTTTTGTAGATCTTAATGAACTCTTCCAAACTGCTCCTCTCCTACCTTGATTGGAGAATGGATTTCCATGGTTTAGGGAGATACAAAGTGACTGTTTTGGAGTAGAATAAGTAAGTATATGGTCCCTCTTGATAAAGCATGAAAGCATGAGAAGTATGTAAGTGCGTAGAGTTGAAATAGACATGAGATTGGGACAATATAAATGAAACTCGAGGTTAATTTTATGTTCATCTTTTGACCCTTTTTTACATGAACATAGGATTTGAATCTGAAAGAGCCTTAATAATTAATGTTATATAGCTAGATGTTAGCGAGATCTTGGTGAAAGAATCATGTAAAAAGGATGAATATAACTAGAGTTATGATCATTCTTTTGAAACTGCCTGTGACATGTCCTATTTTGGGAAACTGAATTGTGTCTAGTTTGTTGAGGTACCTAGGGCCTGAATATGGAGTTGGTTAAAACATGAGAATTGTATAGTAATTTCCTAGTGACACTTGGATGAAAGAAGCCCGATGATTGAATGAGTATAACTTAAGTTATGATCATTAATGAACCCTAAATCTGGAACAGAAAGTTAAACCCTAAATCCTGATTTAGAGGCTGCATGAAATCATCTTAAAACATGAATGATGTACATATGGAACTTAACTTTAATATGGTGAAAGAGGCATGTCATTTAGAATAGTGTATTGTTGAGTGTAATTCGTTGCAAAAACAAACTACTACGAGTATTACGCTCAAAACTGCACAAAACTGCAAGTATATGGGTCGTACTTATAGCAAAGAATAGATATCGATCCCACGAAGATTGTATCTAGTCACCCTATCAATTTGGCTTACACTTTTCTCAAGAAATCCATTTAAACAAATTAAAAAAACAAATAGATAAGACAGGCGCAGACAAAATTGGAAGTAGGAGAGAGCAACGCAACCAAGAGCAACACAACAAATTGCAAATTCGGAGAAAAATCAAGCTTTAAGCATATGATTTGGTGTTATCCTTATTTGTTTACCTTTGGTTAATTAATCTAATTTATATTTGGCCCAAGATTTCCATATATTTTAGGTGCCCTCTCTTAAGTGCAATTAAATGTCACTAGCTAAATAATCTAGGATTAACTTTGGGATCTCTCAACATGCAAAGCCTTTCCAAAGCATTTAACTAGATATGAAGCTATCCTATAGGCAGTATATTAATTTATCGAAATCTCTTCCTAATAAATCAATACCTTATTGTCTATAGGTCTATTAATTGCCAACTCTCGTTATACATCTAACACAAATTACCCAACTCACTCTCTCGATTTGTTGTAGGGTTTAAGCTCAATAAACGACACAAATACTTATAAAACTTAAATTAATAACAAAAGGGTCCCGAATAATTCAAAGAACAAATCTTAAAAATATTTTAGCCATACATACTAATAAAAATAAATTCCATCAAGTCTATATTCATAAAAATATAAAACATAATAAAAATAAAAGAAACAATAAAATAAAAATATATGAAAATAAATATGAAAATAAAAAATAAAAAATATTGAACTCTTGAGTTTTTTTTCTTGTATGTGTGCTTGGAGCTTGCTCTCCCTTTCCCTGATTCTCTCCCGAAGCTCTCTTTTCTTCAAATTTTCTGTGTTGCTCTTGCTTCTGTCCGCCTCCTCTTCTTCTGATTTTTGTCTTTGTGTTTTGTTCTTCTTTATTGCTATCTGTGTTGCATCTCCCCCTTGTTCTTTTTAATTTTGTCCGTTGCTTTTATGTCTTTAGGTTTGCTTTTGGATCTGGATTGGCTTAGGGGGAGGAGCTGGAGCTGGGCTGCAGGGGATTGCTGGATCTATTGGGAAGAAGGGGATGCTGGGCTTTGGAGCATGGTAGGAGGAGGACGGGTTGAAGAGGCACGATGGGTTGGAGCCTGCGCGTTGGGCTCTTGCACAGGTTGGTTTAGGTGGGGATGCGCGGGTTTGCGTTTGGTGGGCTGGGCGGGTCGCTGGACTGGCGGGTTAGAGCAGCTTTGCGATAGGTCAGAGCGCTGGGCTGGTGGTGAGGCAGGCTTCTAGGCTACTCGGTCATGCAACCTTGTAGACTGCGAGTAAGTGCTTGGAGCGGCTCAGGAGGGCTGGTAGGCGGGCCGCGAGTCTGGGCTGGCACTGGACAAGGCCCATCCATTACTCTACCTCTAACATTACCACTATAAGCTATGGAATGTCATTGAAGGCGATCATCAAGAGATTTGCTACAAGTACTCTTCAGTTCTAACAGGAAACGAGGAGTGACTTGAAAGACCAAGTGAGCCAATTGGTAGCAGTGATTAAAAACCTAGAAGACCAAGTCTCTTTAAGCATTCTTAACCAAATAGAGGAAGGTTATAAGGAGATGACATATGCCCTTTCACCAGAGGGTAGAGAACAATAATAGCAAGAGGAGCCCATTGAGGAAAAAAAGGTATTCTTGGAAAAGAATGAGGAGGAAATACCTCCTAAGGTAAATATTAATTCTTTTGGTATTACTAACTATATTTCTAGTCCTTTTCTTGGTAAGTTCAAGAAAAAAGAGGGAAAATAACAAAAGAAGAGCGAGCAAGAGAGGCAGGAGGATCAAGAGAGAGAGAGAGAGGAGTTAGATTCGCTTAAATGTTTGAAGGAGTTATGCGTAAGCAAGCCAGAGTTGGAGGGTGATGAGTAGGATATAGTGCCTCCACATTCATTGCTTAATCATCTACGAAAGTCATTATGAAAGAAAGGAGATGTCAATAGAGGGGAGTGAACCTTGAAGTATGATGGTAAAACAATGCAGTTCCACCTATCTGATGGCATATGACATCTAGCTAATTTTGAGGTTGTTTCGAGGAAAGCTGCTTCAGGTTAATCTATAAGTTTGAACATATTTCCTGTCGGACTCAAATATCCATTTGATAATACATTATGTAAATATCATAGGGGTCAATCTTATGACCTTAACTAAGCACTTGGTATGAGGCAACCTATCCTTTTAATAAAGTTTTTGTGTGTTTTTTGTTTCCTCATGTTTAAGTGTTTTTATTTTTTTTCTTTTTTGGTTTTATCTTGTAGGGAGTTGAAGTGGATGGCTATCTCTTCACTCTCAAATAACTACTAGCATTACTCAGAACTTTGGTCTTTCTATAGATTCAAAGACAGTAAAATGAAAACATGCTCACTTATTCAACACACTTTTTTTTTTCAATTTTAACATAACATCCTTTTTCAAATTCACATGACAATTCATATAAAATGATCTCAAGCACTTAATATCATACAAAAAAGGTTACTAAACACATGCAAACACTCAAAATAAAAACAAAAACAAAAAATAAGGGTTAGAAATAATTCAAGAATTAATCATCGTTCACTAAATTAAAAGCATCAATTATATTTAAATATCGCAATTGTCAATCAACTAAAGATCAAGATCATTTTAAGCTAACACATTCATAATAGCTCAAGTATAGAAAAATTTAAACTTATCTCACCCTCACATTTAAAATGGCCATTGTCTCCCATGTCGTAAAAACAATAGAAAAACATAAAGACATAGGAATAAGAGTACTCCCTTAGATTGAAGAGGCCTTATTAACCTTGAGAACAGAGATTGTAGCTTCCTTTTTAAAGAAGTGTATAGCTCATCTTCCACCTATAACTAAAACACATAAAAATTAAATAAAGCACGTAAAACAAATAAAAGAAATCTATTTATAAAAGAGAAAAACACAAACTAAAGGATACTGTAGGGGTGCCTTATAATAAGCAC
>JAOXYD010021415.1:0-14594 GCA_028565735.1 Pinacopodium congolense
GTACTTCTTATATCTCCAATCTCTTAGTAACTCATCCTTCTTCCTTTTGTCTCTTGGTTTAACAATTTGCTCTTACGAGGTTTGTTCTTCATTATGTTCTTCAAGTAATAGCTTTTCTAAATCCTTGAAAAGACCTCCATCATCATCCTAATTTTTTAAAATTTTCCATAGGGTTAGTTTTATCAAAAACAACATTTACATATTCTTTTACAATATGAGTTCTTTTATTAAACACCCTATATGCCTTACTAGTCAAAGAATAACCTAAAAATATGCCTTCATTAGTTTTAGAATCAAATATTCCTAAGCTATCCTAAGTGTTCAAAATATAACGCTTACAACCAAAGACTCTAAAATAACTATTTTTTGATTTCTTACCTCTCAAAATTTCTTATTGAGTTTTATCCATTTTATGTCTAATGGCAACCCTATTAATTATATGACATGCATAAGATATGGCCTCGACTAAAAAATATTTAGGTATTTCATATTCATTAATCATAGTTCTAACTATTTCTTACAAAGTTTTTTTTTCTACTACACCATTTTATTGAGGTGTTTTAGGGGATAAAAAATTATGAAAAATTCATCACAAAAGATTTTAAACATTCATCCTTGAAACTTAAAAATAACACCCAAGTAAATTTTCTAAAACCATCATCAATAACAAAAGCATATATTTTATCATTTAAACTAGCTACTCTAGTAGGACTAAACAAATCTATATGTAAAAGTTCAAGGGGTCTAGAAGTTGTTACTGATTTCTTACTTGGAACAAGCTCCTTATTTGTTTTCCCATTTACTATGCTTCATATATTTTATCTTTCTTGTACTTTATAATTGGGAGTTCATTAATAAGTTGTTTGGAATTAAGTTTTGACAGTAAGTCCATGCTAGTGTGTCTAAGCCTTTTATACAAAATCTAAGTGCTTTCATTCAAAGAAACTCAATACTTATTCTCAAAGTTAATGTCATCTAAATCAACAACATAAATATTGCCACCTCTTAATTCTAAGAAAACATTACTACCACTATATATATTTGAAGCAACACATTCATTATCTTCAAAGCATACTTTATTGTTTTTATTACATAATTGACTAATGCTTAAAAGATTATGCTCCAAACTATCAACAAGTAAAACATTATCAATTCAAGGATAATTATTCTTACTGACTTTTCCAATATCAATTATCTTATCCGTGTCATTATCTTCAAAAGTTACAAATACTTCATTTTTGCTCTTGAAAGTATAAATTATGAAGGGTTACTAGTCATGTGTCATCTTAGGTCCTTTTAGGTTAGTCTTATACCTATCTCTATCTCGTCGTGAAAGATCTATAAGTCTATTATAACAAAAACATGATACATGTCCATGATAATCGCAATATATAAAAAATAATGGAGTATAAGTCCTATATGCATTTATATAACCATTTTTAGGCCTAGATACATTATGAAAATTTGTAGAAATTTTTGCCTAAGTTGAAAGAAAATTGTTCTATCATTAAATCAACATTGTTGAAAACTTCTAGGTCTTAGTTTGTACATGTATGTATAATGCCTAGATTGTGGTATACTTGTAGATGAAATTTAAACATTCATAGGAGTACATTCATCTTTTAAATTCTTTCCCTTTATAAAAATTATCTTACTAGTAGATGCTCCTTTTTCGTTATTATAGCCTAAATTATATTTATCATTTTCTACTTTTAGAAACTTAGCATAGTTTCAAATTTCTCATTTCTTTTAGTGAAGTTTACAAGTAATCCCTTAAAAGGGTCAATCTATTTCTTTAAGGCTATATTTTTATTTACTAAGCCATCATTATCCTTGTTGATTGAGTCTCAGTCTTGCCTAAGTCCTTCATTTTCTAATTTATATTCTTCTAATAATATAAGGATTCATCATGTTTAAGATGTAACATTTTCTTTTTCTTAGTCAAATCCTCCATGTACTCTTAACAATTTCTCAAAATTGGTATTCAACTTCACATTCATTTTCACTTTCATGAGAATGGTAGGAACTTAACTTGTTGTGTGCCATAAAAAAATGTTTGTAACTTCTTCTTTTTTGGAGTTTCTTGATTCGGTCCATATCACTTTTAATGCTTTCTTCTTTGACTCCTTCTTTTCCTTCCTTCCTTTCTCTTCTTTCTTTTCTTGTTCTTGAAGGTATAGGCAATGTGATCTTAAGTGACCTTTTTACCACATTCGGAACATGTTATGTTAGTAAATTTAATTTTAGATAAGGACTTACCTTCTTTTATACGGATAGGACCCTTCTTTTGTATGAGTGTCCTCAAGCCTCTTGTGATGAGTGCAAGTATTTCTTCGTCTTCGCTCTCATACAAGGTTTCTTCGTCCTCAATTTCCTCATTTCTTATCACTTTGAATGCTATGTTCTTCCTTTTAGGTGTGACGCCCTCCACCTTAAGTCTCTTTTAATGTCATCTCATATGTTAATAAGGATTTAAGAAGATTGTCGAGAGAGAGAATGTTAAGGTCTTGTACTTTTTGAATTGCTATCATCTTTGCATCCCATGACTTTCATAGATACCTAAGAATTTTCCTAAGAAGCTCAACATTCGAATAGATCTTACATATACTATTTAAAGCACTAATAATATTATTGAAACGAGTATATATAGTAGAGATATTTTTATCATGTAATATTTTAAGAAGTTCATATTGATGAGTAGATACGATAATTTTAGTTTCTGTTACTTGATTTATATTTTCATAAGTAATTTTTAGTGTATGCTAAATATCATATGAAGTTTCACACGTAGAGATTCTATTAAATTATTATATGTTTAATGTATAATATAAAATATGCATAGCTTTACAGTTTAAAGAGACTAATCTCTTTTCTTCATTATCCCACTCTTTTTCTTTCTTATTAACTAATTTATTTCCTTTGAGTTTAGAAGGCTACATAGGGGTCTTTTGTGAAACCATAAGTCAAAAACCTACACTTTAACAAATCTAATAATATCTCATCTTAGTCTTCTAATATAAATAGTTACTTCTATCAAAGTAGGGAGCTCTATGTATGTTTTGACCTTCTATGCTAGATGAGGGTGCAAAGGTGTTCATTATGTGTGCCTTACTAATCTTTTCTCCCAAATTCGTTATAATTTAAATTAATAAAAATCTGACTCTGATATTAATTGCTAGACTTGAATGGCACCTAAGGGGGTGAATTAGATTATTAAAAATTTCTATTAGGGTTCTTAAGATCACTTAAAAATATTGGACACTCTGCCACAAAACTTATTGTAAAAAACAAAAAACATTTGCATAGAAAGGACAACGATTTAAGAAATTTGAAAAACAAACTTAATATAAATAATATTACATAGAGATTGATTGGATAATAGTGTAATCATAATTTTTTTAATCAAAGAATGAAATAAAAAACAATTAAAATTGTATAAAATTAAAGAGTATAATAGAAGAAAGACACCTTCGATTTATTCTAATTCGGAACGATCTACTTGCTCCTATGTCTAATCTCTAACACCACTATTGAAATTTTGTTCTAATATAAAAATAATAAGAATACATTGTTAGAATACAACCACCTTTTTAAAGGCTCAAGGTAAACTTTTCACTCCCTTTCAAGGCTAAAGAATAAGCTTTCCTAAGAACAATCTCCTATAAAAATATACTTGAAATCTTATCTCACTTAAGCACTCTTTAATGTACTTAGGAAGCTCATAACAACTTGAATGAATGCAAAAAGAAAAAAAATGTATCAAAGGATACTCAAAGAACAACCTTAAGAAAGAATTTCAGAATGCTTAAATCACTAGATAAATCAGTTTTCAGACACTTGGATGATAAAAAAAAATGTAGGACAACTTATTCATAGTCTTAGGATGTCAAACTAGTTGTATGTTATCCTTGTATAATGTTCTAATGCATTAAAATTGAGTTATTGTTGAGAAAATTTGTTGAGCACGATTTACGCTCTTAAACAATGGTTTATGAGACTTAAACAACGTTGTTTAGCCTCCTACCGTTGAAGTATTGGGAATGTATACTAAATGATAGGTCTTACGTATGGTCGTTTAACTTACTCTAGACCATCGTTTCACTCCTTCGAGAATGTATATTGAACAACCCTTATACAATACCACTCTTTAATCCTTCTAAACCACCGTTTAACTTATAAAACATGTATAAACTTATCTAAACACATTCAGTCCAATTCAAATTAATTTATAACACTTTTATACACTTTGTATATTTATAAAGACATCCAAAATCTTTTCAAAACATATTCACCTAATCAAGAGGATTATTAAAACATTTCACACAATGTTCATTTCAATTATACAACCTATATGCATATTCTAAATTATGAATGAATTATACATTAAACATTAAAAGAACCTAAATAAAACTTACAATTAAAACAATATAGCATAACCTTTATGTATTCTATCTTAACTCTTCAAAAACTTTAAGTCTTGATCAATTGTCTTCAATTTAGTTCTAAGACTCTTTAAATAGCTTCTTTAGCACTTATCAACACCTATCTTTCAATGCTTCAAACACTAAAAAGCATTAGTCCAATTAGTGTCTTATCATCATAAAAATATTTGGCATAATGATTGTAATATATGGATGATAAATGTAAGAACACATCTCCCAATGGTAATTACCTGTCACAGATTAGTAGCTGACCCATAACACTTCCGCGTTGATTGGCTAATGGGAAATATTTCGATTCAGGAAAATTATAAGGCTAAGTTTTCACTTCTTTCAGCCTTTACTTTAAAAACGGTCATCAATTTGATAAGGCATCTTCAATTTTTATTTTTTAAAGAAATTGACAATTTTATAACTGAAGAATCTGGCATCCCGATATAAAAAAAAAGGTACCTGTCTTTTTACGTATCTCCAAAGCATGATATGATGAAGACAACCAAGTTGAGATAAACAAACAGTGGTCTAAGAACCTTTTTCCACGGCTCTCCATTTCGATATTGTGCGTTCATGTCCTTCCCTATATAATGAGTGCTAGTAAACATCTGCGTATGAAGAGTTCACAAAAAAATGTAAAAAAGAAGTGGAAAAATGAGGAGAGATTGCCATGGAAAATAACTAATTACATGTATGATCTAGTGAAAAAAGAAGTGCTCACAGAGAGGACAGTAGGGCTAACATGAGAGGTAAAGTCTTGTTTGAGAGTAATGGACACGTGTCCACCCATGATTGGGTTAGACATGATGTGTCCCTTAACTGTATAGTGACGGTTAACATTTGTGAATATAATGGATGATTTTATGTAATAATCCATAAGAAACTAACCTGAAGATATTGGATTAGATATTCCGTAAACAAAGACAACCTCTTAACTTGTGAATTACGACAACAATCGTAAATAGTTATATTTTAAAATTTTCATATCTATTAAATATTGTTTTGTGATTTTATTATAATCTTTGTGATTATTAAAATATAACATTGGTATCAAGAGTCACGATTTTATGTTGAAATGCATCTTAAATGTATCGAAATATTATTTATGATGTAATCGAGAAGATTATCTATTTTAACCTGAGTTTATTGATTATTTGCTGTAACATGATTTTCGTCATTGTCTGTTTTAACATGATTAAAGATGACAGATGATAACGTTGTACAATTTAATATTTATCTGTTGTTTTTTGTTTTGGTGACGCATGATATCGTAGGGAACTATTCATGAAAATCTTGGATATATAAATACGATGCATTATATAAATGATTTGTTTATCTGTTTTTATGTGAATAATGGATATTCGTAAAATAAATCTCTTATACTATCTTTGTGGTTTAAACATAATAGCAATAACTTTATGTGAATTTTTTCTTGCCTGCGATGAAAGATTAATGAACTGTAAAAATGAAACTAGATCTGAAAAAAAAAAAAACAGAGCATGAATGATTGATGACTGTCCATTGTCTAAGGCACGATGACGGGTCTGTTTTGTTATTTTTTGGATGTTGGAGTGTTTAGAGCAAAGAAACCTTAGAAATTTAAAAATATTTTTTTAAAAAAATGAATGAACCAGAAGGAAACGCAGAGGAAGGAAGTTGAATATGAAGGCCTTCATCTTCTGAATTGAAAGTATGAGGAGACGTGGCCTCTCATGTGCCACTTAAAAACATTATGGCTTAAGGCATGGGTTGGGTTGGGTTTTTCAATCAGATTAAGTTTTTTTTTTTGGGTTATAGTTTTGGACACATGTGTCATAATAAACAATAAAGGGCTTAAGGCATGGTCTGTTTTGTTTTTTTGGATTATAAGTCTTTTTGCCCAACTCTAGTCTAAGTTTGGAGTTAGGTTTTATGATCCAGATTTAAGAAGCTTATGGGCTGATTTGTTTTGGATCTAAGATAAGGTTAAGGTAATGTGAACCAATTGTTGTTAAGGCCTAGTTTTTAATGTTTTATGTAAACATTAGAATAAGGTTATATTAGAAATTAGTTTTCTAATTTACATAAACTAATTAATTTAGTTAAATAAATATTAGCAATAAGTGTCCAACAAGAATTCAATTAGAAATTAGTTTTCTAAGTAAACTATTAGTTTAGTTATAAAATTATAAATAAATTTCTAAAATATAAAAAAAATTAGGAATTAGTTTCCTAAGATTAGAACTTAGAAATCAATTTTTCTAAATGTAATTAAACTAATTTGGATTAAAAATTGAAAATGAGTTTTTTTATTGTATTAAACTAATTATTTTAGTTTAATTAATATTAGAAATACTAAGTTTCCTTAAAGATTGGTTTCTAATTAAATCAAACTTATAAAATTGATCAGTTCAATTATAATCTAAATTAGAAATAAGTTTTTAATTAAATTTAAATTATTCATGTTTGAATATAATCATATTAGAAATAATTTTAATTTATTCATAACCAATAGCATAATTTGATTAGTTCAATTTTGAAATTGGAATAGACTTAAATTGATGTCATTCTATGAACATGAGTTTGCATTGTGTTCGACAAAATAATCTGTTTATTTTGTGGTTTCTGGGATTTTTAGTTTTATTCGTGTTTTTCAGGGAGATGGTTATTATAAAGAGAACAACCAGAATTTATTTGAATTAAGGCACATAAAAGATGTGTTGGTCACATGTATGCATAATTAGTCAACATGCGTTTAATGTCTGGAGCAGACTATTACAACAAGTTATTGGGGTCAATAACATGATGCAAGAGTTATACTTTGGAGGTTGTCTAGCTTATACAGAAGTTGAAGTAAAGTACATGACTTTGCTTGCAACTATACCTTAACCTCAAGGCGAACTATTAAGAATGCTTTAGAATATAAAAATGCCTAACGAGAAGGATTACCATTTGTTAATGATTATATTTATTAAAGAGATGCAAAGATGGGAGTTGATTAGGACTTCGTATCCTTCAAGTCTTCTTCCATTGGAAATAGTCAAAGTTATAGCGTATCGAGTTTTGCGAACTTTGTCATGCGATCCATATAAGGTTAGTTACTAACAGATATTTCGTAAATTGTAGGGAACTTAATGTAATATACTTATATATGTTTTATAGAGGAAGTCGTCTAGAGTATAGTAATTAGGGTTTGATTGTAGCACGAATGATGATTGAATACATTAGTGGACTTTCAATTTCATAAGCAATTGTGATCCAATTATTTACTCTATGAATGATTGATATGACATTAACGTGCATATACATTTCTTTCTTATTGTAGAAACTTAGTGTTTCGAAAATAGTTACTGCTTCAAAGAATATTGTTGTTGAACTCAGTAGGGGTAAGAAATTAAATGGCGACAATTATGAAATTTAAAATATGAAAATCCAAATGTGCTGGAGGAGTAGGAGGCTCTTGAACCACTAAACCTAACTATGGAAGTTCCTGAGGAGGGCACTACAGCTCAGCATAAAGAGGGATTGTGATGTGTATGCATTGTGAAAAAAGAACTCTTTGGCTCGCATTACGTTACTGAGTAGCATGGATAATGATATCATGTGTGAGTTTTGAAAATATAATGTGGTCTGCATTAACTACACATTTTGGAGGTGCTTTAGTGACTAAAATAAGGTCACTCACAATAAAGTTTGATACATACAAGAAGTGCCCAGAAGATACAATGCAAAAGCATATAAGGAAAATGTCCAACATGGTAAGTAAGTTATATGATATTGGTCATGATCTTTTTGATGAATAACAAGTGCAAAATGTGATTCGTTCACTGCCTCAAAGTTGGGAGCATATGAAGATGAACTTAACTCATAATGAGATCATTAAGACAATGGAAGATGCTACGAGGCATTTCATCTTGGAAAAAGAGTGTCTTAAAGCCTCAAAGATATCTTTTAAGGCATATGCAATTAATTCTAGCTCATATGGAGCTATGAATAAGAAATGCAAGCATCATGGTTGATACAAGTGGAAGAAGAAAAATAGATTCAACCACTCTACTAAAAAATCCAAGAAGGCAACATGGAACCAATGTGAAAAGGGAAAGTGTTCGTTTAAGAATAAGAACACAAAACGCATAAAGTATTATAACTGTAGTAATAATGGCTACTTTACTCGATATTGTACTGAGTTTAAGAAGGTATAACTTTATAATATGAACATTTATTCTGTGAATATTTCTTGTTCCGTTTTCCTAAATGAATCACATTCTTTATGGATTGCAAACTTAAGAGCAACATGTAGCGAAGGATTGAGATGCCTTCGTCGAGTTTCGTAAATTCTCACGTGGTAGTTGATAGCTTTATGTAATTCACAATTCCAAAGTTGTTGTATAAGGAATTGGCATATGTAAATTGGACATGCGTGGTGGACAACCCCTTATCTGACATAAAGTCTTATTTGCTCCACAGATTCGTAGGAATCTTTTATCAATGTTAATGTTGGTTAGACTTTGTTTCGATACAAATTTTGCATAGCAATGGAATTAATTTGTATCTTAAATCTATTTGTTATGATCATGTTTTTATATGTGATGGTTTTTTTTCCTGGATGCATTGAACGAAAATAATAATATAAGTTATTCATTATTTACATCATCTAGTAATTCCAATAATGATGCAACTTTGTGGCATGATAGACTATGTCATATTGATCAAATTTGAATAAGTCGATTAGCTAAAGAAGGAATTTTAGGTAATATAAATCAAGTAGATTTACCTATATGTGAACATTTTCTAGCTAGTAAAATGGCACGAAAGCCATTTGGAAAGGAAACACAAGCTTTATATCTATTGTAATTAGTTTATTTTGATAGTTGTGATCCAATAAATGTAGAGGTGAGACATAGGGCAGTATATTTCATCACTTTTATAGATAATTATACTCGATATGGTCATGTCTACTTGATTGTTCATAAATTAGAAGCATTCAAATGTTTCATAAGGTAGTTGAACTTGGTTGAGAATCAATTAGATAGAAAGATAAATATGTTACGAACAGATCGAGGACAAGAATACTTGTCTGAAAAGTTTAAGATTTTATGTGATGAACAAGCAATAAAAAGGCAGTTAATAATTCCTAGAATCTCACAACAAAATAGTGTCACCGAAAGATGAAATAAGACGCTATTAAAAATGAT
This sequence comes from Pinacopodium congolense, assembly GCA_028565735.1. Classification (NCBI taxonomy): domain Eukaryota; kingdom Viridiplantae; phylum Streptophyta; class Magnoliopsida; order Malpighiales; family Erythroxylaceae; genus Pinacopodium; species Pinacopodium congolense. The sequence goes on from JAOXYD010021415.1 coordinate 9,608, forward strand.
TAAGTCTATGATGGCATAAGCAAATTTACAAATCACCTTTTAAGGTGATTGTGTTACTAACAACCACTTATGTACTTAATCTTGTGCCTAAAAAATTAGTTACTAGCACACCATATGAATTATGAACTGGTAGGAGACCTGATATATCAAGTCTTAGACTCTAGGGGCATGCAGTCTATGTTTATGATCTGTCTCAAAAGCATGAGAAATTATACCTAAGAGGAAGAAGAGTATCTTCATTAGGTACTCAAAACACTTAAAAGGATATGTGTTCCTTAGTGGACAAGATAATAAAGGCAGAATTGAAGTTGAATAACAAGATGTAACATTCTTAGAGAATGATTTTCCAAAGTAAGGAGAAATAAGTAAAGACCTATTTTTATATGAGACTCTTGATTAGCAGGATTCTATCGTGAAGAATCAATAAGTAGAACTTCAACCGAGTGGAAGAAATTTCACTGAAAGATTTCCTATGATGACTGATTCGAGTGGGAGTAATCAGATCAATCAAGAATCTATTTCTAATGAACCTCGTTTAAGACGAAGTAATTGAGGTATAATTCCCGATGTCATTTTAAGATTAAAGGAAAAATTAATATGATTATTCTGTAAGAGGAAGAAGAGCTAAGGAATGTACATGAGGCTCTTATTAGACTTGCTAAGGAAGAATGGATGAAAGAAATGCAAGAAGAAATGACTTCTTTAAGCTCCAATCAAATATAGGACTTAGTTAACCTCCCTATATACACAATAGGAGGAAATTGATTATGATGAAACTTTTTTACCTATTGTGAAGTTTTCTTCAATCTATCTTATTCTAGCTATAGTAACTAGTATGGATCTTGAATTACATCAAATGGATGTAAATGCTAATTTTTTTAAATAGAGAATCAGAAGAAGAAATTTATATAAAACAACGTGAAGGTTTTATCGAAACAGGCCAAGAAAATAAGGTATGTCATTTATTAAAGTTGATTTATGGCCTAAAGCAATCTTTAAGACAGTGATACATTCGTTTTTATAATGTAATCATTACATATGATTTTCAAATGATCGATGAGAACCATTGTGTATATGAGATATAAAGATAAATTTGCTATTTTATCTTTATACGTGATGATATATTAATTGTTTGTAATGATTGTGTATTCATTAAGCAAATCAAAGATTGGTTATCATCTGAATTTGAAATAATATACATAGGTGAAGCAGCATACATTCTTAGAATTAAGATTTCAAGAGAAAGTTCGAAGAGGTTGTTATCACTTTCTCAAGAGGCGTACATTCAAAGAATTCTTAAACAATTATGTATGTAAGATTCCAAACCAATTGATAATCCTATTGCTAAAGGCAAAGGCCTTAGCAAAAGAAATTGCCCGTCAATGCTATAAGAAAGGGAGTAAATAAGAATGTTCCTTACTTTAGTGCATATGGAAGTCTTATGTACGTAATGATGTGTACAATATCATATATTTGTTATGCTATTGGGATAATAAGCAGATATCAATCAAATCTAGGCTAAGCACATTGGAAAGCAATAAAGAGAATATTGTGGTATCTAAAGGAAATTGCAGGCTATACAGTGTGTTATCAAGGCAATGACCTACGTATACAAGGGTATACATATACAGATTGGGGAGGCGATTTAGATGAAAGAAAATCTACCTCTGGATATATATTCTTATTTAAAAATGGAACAATATTATGGAAGAGTAAGAAACAATCTTTCGTTACATTATCCACGATAGAAGCTGAATTTATAACATTATCAGTAGCAGTATAAGAGGCTGTGTGGCCTCATCGATTCTTAGTGCATTTGGGAGATATTAAAAGTGAAATTGATCTAGTGACCATCAACTTTGATAGTCAAGCTGTAATTGCTTATACAAAAGACCCCAAGTTTCATTGTAAAACAAAACACATAGATACCAAGTTTAATTATGTGAAAGATATAGTTGTACGAAAAGAAGTGAACATGAAACATATATTTACACAAGATCTGGTGACAGACCTAATGACAAAACCAATTTCTCGAGACATATATATTGGGCATGTAAAGTCACTAAGACTACGTAGATACTAAAATGTAATGATAAACAATTCTATGTGTATGTTCACTCATTGTAATGTCATATCTGTACATAAATATATGATGAAGATTATACATTGTGTATTATTTGAATTATAGATATATTTTTCTTGTATGAATATATTTTTGATATGAATCAAAATTATATGAGACATATTATAGATTGACCCTCTCACACGAACAATCGTCTCTGGTGTTTGTGTTCACTAGAGATGAGGTAGGTTTAAAGTTTATTATTTAGGTGATAATTGTGAGCGCGACAGTTAAAGCATCAGTGTCATAAGAAAATTGGTTCAAAGTGATTCAATTATCACTATATCTATCTTAAGTTGCCATATGTGAATTTTGAAAAATTTTAGAGTAGATGAGTTAAGTCAAGTTAAACATTTAGTATGTTTGAACTATCATTTGCACGGTATTTCTTGGATAAAATACATTCAAGTTAAATGAAATAGGTAAATACTTTAGTACATGACTCGTAACATATGTACAAAAATGACCAGGGGTTAATATAAGTCTCACGATCTCATCTTACATTTGAGGTTGAGAAGAGTCCCATCATATATCCTTATAACTCTTGTCTAATTCTTGAGGATTGAATTAAAGGTTTTCTACTTTAGGTTGTTGTTAAAAGATCATGCAAGATGCGATCCTATGGAACAATTCTAGGAATGCAAATTAAATTTAATTCAAGAGAGAATTAAGAACAAAGGAAGGTCACTTAGTTTGATTATTAACTCACATAGAAAGTATTCAAAGATGGTCATTATCTCTTTAATAGAGAAATTGAATACAGTGTTGACATAAGAAAATAATTGAGATTAAAAGGAAGTGAAAATGTGATATCTGGCCTAGGGTATAGCATACAAGATCTACTCAAGAACACATAAGTCCCAAGATCGATGTGTTAATCAAGATTTCATATATTCTTAACAGATATATGACAATATGCTCTCGGAGTATACAGGTCACACAGATTAGTGGATAAGTATGAGAATTGCATAATTCCAATCAATTAAACTCATCATGTGTGAGTGGGTGATAATGGACACTTGTCCACCCATAATTAGGTTAGACATGAAGTGTCACATAATTGGGTAATGGCAATTAACATTTTTGAATATAATGGATGATTTTCTATAATAATCCATAAGAAACTAAGAGATTGGAGTAAATATCCTATAAATGAAGACATCTTCTTAACTTGTGAATTACGAAGACAACCCGTAAATAGGTATCTTTTAGATTTTGCATTTCTATCGAATGTTTTTATTATCCTATTATAATCCTTGTGATTATTAAATATACCAAAGAGGTCCACAAAAAAGGAACTCGGGGGAGGGTGTGAACATAAAAAAGCCAACAGGTGGGTCAGTTGATGGTAGCCATCCATTTACCTTATTATATTTGTTCTCGCACGAGTACTGGTACTTGTCATCCACCTACAACATGCATGCATACGTGCATTGTTAACACCACCTTACTAAAACCTTTATAAATTTGATTAAATACAATTCTCATTGTATTTTTGTTCACATAATGATACAATTCTTTAACTCGCGATAGTGTATTAATGTAGTTTAACTAAATTATTTAACAAGTCAATAATTTAAAATTAAATGAAAATTTAAGTATCACTTATAATTCTTAGAATGTCTTATCAACCACCCTTTTTTAAGTTAACAAGTCAGTGATTTTTAATTCTTTAATTCGCATTTCAAACTTTAAATCCTTTAAATTAGAAGGCTACTAAGAAAGACTTAATTAATCGAGTTATCTATTGAGGGCCATAATGTTTGGTATTGCTATTAGTAAAGATTGTAATGTACTGATTTCCTAGCTATGTTGGCTTTCTTACAAAATTATGGAAATATAGATACAATGGACTTGTCCTAGTCCTGTGGTTTAGATATATTTGGGATGCATGAATGTAATAGTTTTTAATTCATAATTACTCAGTTTGGAAGCTTTTACAACAAAATATAGAGTTATGCACACTACTTAAACTTGGATTGATTATTCTTTGTAACTGAAATTGCTATAGGGATATAGATATATCAAGTTACTAAAACATTTGAATATTGATATTTTGCCTCAAGAATTAAGATCTTTTGCTACCCTAACTTACCGTTGGGGCTTAAATTTGCATCATTAGACACAACTTTGAGAGAGCACAATCTTATATATTGGATTTAAAAAGAGGAAGCAAAAGGAAAAGTTCCTGTTATAGTAAAAGGTCCTTTCCTTTATAACGAATCCCACTTTAATTTTCTTGCATTTATTGAAAATAGAAGGGGATTAATGAAACTAGTGCACTTTATTTTATTTAAGTTGCTAAACTTTTTATAGGAAGAGGAAAGGATATAAGGTTAAAGTAAAAAGTTGCAAGATTATAAAGGTTCAATATAATAATTTAACTTAGACTTGTTTATAGCATCATTTTTTTAATGGATAAAATTTTATAAAAACTCTCCCTACCTGGATTTCAGTTTGATCCTTATTTCCATTTTCTAAAATGGATCAAAAAGTTAAAATTGATGCTTATAGTTTTAGGCCATTATTATAGTATTTGAAATCATAAATTATTGGAAGGAACTACTAAAGTACATTAAGGCCATCTCCAATCCATTGCTCTAAAATGGAGTAAAATTTCCTTTATTTTAGAGATGCTACAGTACTTTTCACTCTTAATAATTATTAAAATTATTTTATAAAATTAATCCAATTTTATTTTTTCGTATATATTTTTATTCACAATATTATTGTTGTTATATTTTTATGTTACTAAATAATAATTAATAAATAATAAAATTTCAATTAAACTATAATTTATTATTTGATAATATTAAATAAAATAATATATGAGATATATTGCACTATTTTATATTATTTAATTAT
>JAOXYD010021435.1:0-14594 GCA_028565735.1 Pinacopodium congolense
GAATTAGAGGCATGTCAAGTGGACGGAATTCATTGAACATTCCCCTATATGATCACTATAAGCAAGGTTAAGAGAATGTAGTTGCTGATGCATTATCTTGAAGGTATTTTCTTGTCTCTACTTTAAGTGTCAAATTGTTAGGATTTGAGTATATCAAAGACTTATATTATAATGATCCTAATTTTTCTAATATTTATGGGGCTTATGAGAAAGTTGAATTTGGAAAGTTTTATAGGCATGATGGGTATTTAATCCAGAGAAAAGATTGTGTGTGTCTATGTGCTCTTTAAGGGAGTTGGTTGTGAGGGAAGCTCATGGTGGTGGATTGATGGGTCATGAATATGAACAATTCTTTTGGCCACAAATGAAGCGTGATGTTGAGCGAATTTGTGAGAAGTGCATCACTTGTAAACAAGCCAAGTCTAAGGTCTTACCTCATGGTTTGTATACCTCTTTACCCATACCTAGTGAACCATGGATTGATGTGTCTATGGACTTTATATTGGAACTGCCTAGGTCAAAATGGGGTAGGGGTTTGGTATTTGTTATTGTTAACAGGTTTTCAAAGATGGCGCATTTCATTGCTTGCATTAAAACTAATGATGCCAACAATGTCGCTGATTTGTTCCTTAAAGAAGTAATTCATTTACATGGTATGTCGAAAAACATAGTTTTTGATTGTGATGCAAAGTTCTTAAGCTACTTTTGGAAAACGTTGTAGGGTAAGTTAGGAACCAAACTTCTCTTTTTAAATATTTGTCATCCACAAATAGATGGGAAAACTGAGGTAGTAAATGGAACTTTATCTACTTTCTTGCATTTTATTATTCAAAAGAATTTGAAAATTTGGGAAGAATGTTTGTCACATGTTGAGTTTGCTTACAATCAAAGTGTGCATTCTTCTACTAATCTTTCACCTTTTGAGGTTGTGTATGGCTTTAACCCATTAACTCCTTTGAATTTATCACCATTGCCAATTGATGCAAGATCTAGCTTTGATGTCAAAAAGAAAGCTTAAATGGTGAAACAAATGCATGAAAATATGAGAAAGAAAATCGAGAATAGAATTGAACAATATGTTACTCAAGCAAACAAAAGGTGCAAGAGAGTTGTGTTTGAACTTGGAGATTGGGGCTGGATGCACATATGCAAAGAGAGATTTCCAGCTCAAAGGCATACCAAGTTGCATCCTTGTGATGATGGTCCACTTCATGTTGTTGGAAAAATTAATGATAATTGCTACAAATTAGATCTCCTATGTGAGTACAATGTTAGTACTACATTCAATGTTTCTGACCTTTCTCCCTTTGATGCAGGTGAAGATTCGAGGTTGAATCCTTTTGAGGAATGGCAAAATGATGAGAACTAAGGAACCAATGTGCGAACAGTTTCTAAAGGCCCATTGCATGCTCCAAATGGTCCAATTACAAGGTCATGGCTAAAAAGATGAAGGAAGCACTTAATGGACTTATTCAAGATATATGTACCAAACAAGTTATTTTGGCCCAAAAGAGAAACCTTGAGGATGGGACATGCAACCCAAGTATTATTAATGTGGTCCAAATACTTAGTGGGCATATATTAGTTTCAGTTGGGTCCTAAAAGGGCTAATTATCTGACTAAGGCTGGGTAGTACGATTTTTGGGCTAATGGGCATACCAAACAAACTTGTTTTCATTTCTTTTATTAGGTTTAGTCGTAAGGCACATAAATATGCATCTTATGTATTAGAAATGACTTTTGACATCTTTTTATTAGAATTGAGAGAAACTTCTCTTGAGTTCATTGAATTGTAGAACTTGTCAAGATTAATTCAATCTTGTTGGCATTCAAACCTGACTTATCACTCCCTCTTGTCAATTATTCTAGAGTGTGGCATCCATATCCTTCTTTTTATTCTTTGTTTGTATTCATTGTGACCTGATCTAGCATTCTTAGATGTGGAAACTGTCTTGTTTATGTGGCTATCTAGATTTAGTCCCTTTGGAGATTGCATCACATCATTCACAATAGTGGTTGGAGTTGGCTTGAAGCTAACTCCCATGATCTACTAGAGCTTATGTAGATCCAAATCCTATACGCCCCTAATCTTCAATTTCGTGATTGCTTAGCATATGTTGGCTCCTAAAAAAACATCTCCAATGATGAGGCTTATAAGTTTCTTCATCCTACTACTAGCTCCTTCCCTGGTTTCTAAGTGGTTTGGTCTAACTTCATGCTCCCTACACATAGATTTGTTCTCTAGTTAGGCCTTAAAGGGAATCTCAATACCCATGATAGGCTCAAATTTGAATCCCAACTTCTATAGTTTATATCTGGCAGATGCTGAGTGCCAAGATCACTAGTTCTTTTCTTGTGCCTTTGGTATTCAAATTTGGTCCAACTTACTTCACAGGTGAGGTCTAGCCTAGACCCCGACTTCCTTAACGTCTACTTGTTGCTGGGTAGATCAAATGTTTCCCAGACATTCTACAGAGGCTGCTCTCATTCCTATTATTTTTGCCTTTAATGTGTATATGATTTGGAAAGAGAGGAAGAACAGAATTTCAATGACATTGTCAACTCTCCTCAATAGCTAGAATCCTCTATTTTCCAGCTTGTCCGAGGCATTTTCCTCTCCAGAGTTTCAGACTCTACCACTTTTCTCAACATTGATATCTGGCTCTCCTAGAATCTATGATGCCCCTCCTTTGGGTAGAATAAAGGCTTTGTTGTAGTGCATTTATTCTAGGAGACATGTAATTTCCCTCCGCCATCTTCCTAGTCAAGATTGTATTAAATGGATGGGTCTTCATTTGAAAAACTACTCCTTTAATTAACTACTGCATCTTATTTCCCATAATTTGTATATGTCAAAGAATCATAAACATTGTTTGTAGTAGAATCTAAAGGCCATAAGAGGTTGCATGAGTTCCTTACTAGTAGCTTGGATTCATTTTTGGGTTGTTTCAAGGATAGGCCTATGCACTAGCAACATAAGTTGCCTTAATCCGAGACCAAGTATTTTCTCCATTAGAAAGTTTAAAGTAAAGTACAAAGATAATAACTATTGAAAATAATGTATTTTCCAGGAGGGTCATGAAAAGTTAATCATTTTTATGTTAGAGCAGTGAACTTTATGCGAAAACTTCTATCCCTCTTTCTATTAGTTGAAGCAATAAATTTATAAATATTAAGGACAACACCATTGGCTTTATCACCAATAGCATAGATAGCAACCTAAAACAAACTTAAGGAAAAGTTTATCGACTAATAAACATGTACATCACAACCTCACAAAATTTAAGATAAATTCCATTGTTTAATTAATACATGTCTTCAACCGCAAGCAGTAGATAAAGATGATAGTATCATATATAACATCATCAAAGAATTAGGAAAACAATAAATGAACTTTGGTAAAGGTTCTGATTGATTATTGCACATGTAAATAATATGGCACAACTAATTTTCCCTGAAAATATTCAATTTATCACATAAAGTAACACACAGCATAACAATGTTCAATTGTAAATCCATTACAAATACAAAAATCATAAAGAAAGGGAATTGCAATTTTCAGTGCACTTTCGATTACATATGTCAATATTTGAGCACAAAATAGCATAAAATTATACCCATCAATAGCATTAAAAACCCTATTACAATACATATTACGAAATTCTTCAAAAAATTTTTGTTTCTTCAACATAATGTTGCTAGCCTCCAACATCTTCATTTCATCTTCAATCTCTTTAATTTTCTTCACAAAACAAACTTCTAAACCTGTTCAAACTCATTCAAATCTATGTTATTCTTCTTGCACTCGTCAATTACCTTCCTTTTATTAATTAACATGTTGATTTCCTTCCCTTTTTTTATAAGAAAGCAAATTAAATTAATAGTAAAAGGTATGTACAATCACTAAGCAAGATATCTTTTAAAAAAAATATGGAAGATAGCAAGTCCTCTAGAAGCCACAGCCACAAAAAGACAAAGAAGAAGAATAAAACCCAGTATCCTTCTAGACTAATTTAAACAAAATAGAAGCAAGGCCAAGTCCGAAAATAAGCTAATTATCCAAAACCAAGGGTCTGCTAGAATCCAGCAATAAGGCCAATACCAGGTCCCATCTTTCTCAAAATAAGGGGGTTGCCAAATTTTTAAAAAGCTGCTAAGGATTAAAAAACCTACCTCCTTCTCCTTTGCTTCTTTTTTACTCTTGACATTTAATTTTGCATTTTCCTTTGCCAACCTGTAGATGGGAGTTTTAGCTCTTTTTTGTTGGACTTTAGGAGCATCTAATTGGCCAATATTTTTTTTCTGAGAATCAGAAATTAGTTGAGGTTGGACTGGAATGGGGCTGCTTTATAGTTAAATAGATTCCTAACCAATACTATTGGGAGGAATAGGTTGAGAGGTAGCAGAACCAATTTCTTCCTCTTTTTCTTCTTCTTCTTCTTCTTCTTTAGAATCATCAGAGTCTTGGATTTGGATTGGTTCACTTAGGGTAAGTAGTGGACCCTTTTTGGAAGCTCTTCAGCCAGAGTAAATTCGTTAAAGTAAGGCTGCTCCTCGAGATAGGCTGGCTTTAGTGGGCAAACTTGAGGAGGAAACTAGTAAAGGACCTAGAACATAGAATATTTAGTCTTAAAGGTTCTAGTTAATCTTGATTCCATTATTATTGAATCTTGTAGTCTCAGGATGAGTAGAGAGAAAAGTCTCTCTTACAAGTTTACAGGTAAAGAAAAAAGGAGACACTGAACACGATTATGCTTATCCATAAATATTCTGTCATTCCTCTCCTTCCAAAGGGATTAAAACAAGAAGAAAACACATCTCTTGTTAAGGAAGAATTAGCATAATTGCTTTTAGTGAGCTAAAGTAGCTAGTGCCCAATAGAAAGAAGAGAGCTAGGGTTCTAGGATTGGCAATAAAGGTGTAGGAGCTTGGTCCATAAACTTTTGGAATACTTATAGTAAAAGAAGAGATGGTCATGGGAATCTCCATTAGATTTGCAAAGGATATAAAAATGGGTATAATGAGTGAACCGGATTACAAGTTTACCTTTGAAGGCTAACCACACAGTAAACACATGTCTAGGGAGAATGTAGGTAGACCTCACTAATTTAGCCCAGCGTAGGGAACTGGATGGAGGGGAAAAATTGGTAGGCTTCCTTATTAGAAAAGATTTTGTTTCTACCATCCCATTCAAGGCGGTCGTTTCTCAAGTTGTGAGGGAGGTAAGGAATGGAGATCTATTTAATCTCTATGAGCTCAGGAGGGTTTGTTAGCAACTAGCTCCAGTTATTATTATGAATAAAAAAACCAACTCTGCTGTAGTTATGCAACCCAGAATCATATATAATATGATGGGAGAAGATGTTTTGAAGAATGCTGGTAGGGTGGCAGGGTCAGGCCAAAGAAGTAATATGCACCATTCCCAATGTGAATTCTAAAGTTCTAGATGAAGGTGTCCCTAATTTTCAAGATGTTTATCTAGCTCTAGGGGTCCTTATTCTGTAGAATGATACCATAGACCCACTTAACCTAGAGGGCTTTAACGTATGAGAAAAGAAGCCAATTCCTCTCAGTTAAAAGAACTTTATTCCAAGGTTTTAGAATTTTGATGCCTAGGCCTACCTCTGATTTAGGATGACAGACTTCCTCCCATTTAACTTTGAAAAGATGGACAAGGTGGAGTTTCTATCCAAAGAAAATTTTACACCTCCTTTTCACCCTCTTTAATAACCCCAGCAAGTAAAAGGAAAAGGGAAGACCAGTAAACAAGTCAGAATTAACCGGTTAGAGATGACTTGCAAAGGATAAGGATTTGTTAGTCTATGACGAAATGCTATGTTCAATTTTGTCTAAAAGGGGAGAACAATCTACTTTACTAAGCCTGGAGGAAATAAGGGGAAGCCCTAAATATTTGACAAGAAGAGAGCCTATGAAGAAGTCTGATAGCCTGCAGACTAAGGCTGTGAGATTGGGAGAAGAAGGAGCAACAAAAGCTTGACTTTTGAGAAAATTTATTTAAAGCCCAGATAAGGAGTGGAAAAGAGCTAGTGCTTGAAAGGGAGTATGAATAGAAGAAGAGTCAGGTCTACCAAAAAGGAGACGACAAAGCAAAGGTGAGAGAGTTTGAACTTATCATGTTTCCATTGATATGAGAAGTTGGAGTGAGAGGAAATATGGTAATGGATGATTTGGATAAAAACTTCCATACAAATGATAAACAAGTAAGGAGACAGTGGATCTCCTTGCTTTAGTCCACATGAAGTTTTAAAGAATTGGGTAGGTTCTCCATTGATAAGGATAGCCATAGAAGAAGTGGAAACACATTCTTTGATCTTATGGATGAAGGGGGAAAGAACATCACTTTGAGAGATAGAAGAACAAAATCTTATTGAATGGATAATAGGTTTTCTTAAGGTCTATCTTATAGGTACATCTGCTATAACCATTGTCAAGATGATAGTTACAAAGGATTTCTTATGCAAGAAGGTTATTATCACCTACCCTTCGTGATAAAGGCTTATTTGTTGGCATTAATAAGAGAAGGGAGGATAGGCTTGATTAAGTGAGAAAGAAGTTTGGCAATGACTTTATAGAGCATATTACAATAGGAAATAGGTGTAAAGTCTCAGGCTAAGGAGGGCGAGGGAGCTTTGGGAACAAGGGTGATAAAAGTGGCATTTACTTCCTTCAGCAACTTCCCATAAGTAAAGAAATCTAGGACAACTAAAGTAAGATATCCCAATTTTGTCTAATGAAAAGGCCATTGAACCCATTAGGCCCTGGAGCTTTGGAAAGATGAAAACTAAAAAAGGCTTGCTTTATTTTAGAGCCAGAGAAGAGGGAACAAAGCCCCTCAATTAAAGGGGGAGAGCTAGTGCCTAACATATCTTCTCAGATTACTAAGACCTGGTAGAGAAGGGCACTCTTTTCCCATAGAATCTTTAAAGAACTTGAAAAGGTACTATTTAATATCAGAGGGGTGGGAAAGAAAGGAGTTAATGGGGCCTACAAGAGAGGTGAGAGAGGATCTATTTCTCTTAAAGAGGAGGGAATGGCGGAAGAATTTAGCATTTTTGTCTCCCTATTTTTAACCAATTGACCCTATATTTTTGCTTGTAGAAAGATTCTTAAATGGAGAGGGCTAAGATGTAGTCTAGAAGAGCCTACTTTTCGGTTGACTTAAAGGAGGCAGAAGGGGGGGCGGAAGAACAAGATAATTCGACCAAAGAGGAATGTTTCTGGGCTAAGAGAACTTTAAGATCAACATCATTGACTTCCCTTCTATTTATATATTTAAGAGAGGCTTTGACAATCTTAATTTTTTGAACCGCCCTATACTTGGGTGTACCAAAGATAGGGGTATTCCAAACTAAAAGAACAAAGGGGGTGAAGGAAGGGAGCTAGGTTAAGAAATTGAAGAACCTGAAGGGGGAAGCTCGCTTATAAGAAGTAGGAAAATAAAGGGTCACAGGGCTATGGTTAGAAAATAAAGGGGATCCAAAAAAGGCACAAAAAGTTGGGAACTTAAGGAGCCAGGGGGTTGACCAAAATCCTATCCAGTTTCATAGTTATAAAGGAGGGTGGTCTTGCTTGTTTGACCAAGTGTGGAAAGGACCTAAGAACTTTAAGTCAATGAGGTTGTAAGAAATGGAACAAGCTTTGAAATCTTAGATTCCTTTAATACTTGAGAAAGAGGGATTTGAAGATTTAGAAGGGTGGATCATAGAATTACAGTCTCCATCTATAGCCTAGTGAGAGGAGGACAATTAAGTGGAGAGAGACCTAATATCTAACCAAAGAGAAGTTCTTTGGGAGATCTCATTTCGCCAATAAACACATGGTTCCAGGCACAAATGATCCTAGCATTGAAGACCAGATTAAGGTTATGGTAGAAGAAGTTATTTTTGAAAAGGACTTGGATAATGGAATGAAGTCTGTGGTCAGATGTTATTCTAGATTCCAAGATACAAATAAAGGCAGGATGAGTGGAGAGGAGAAAATCATTAAGGGCCAAAATTTTTTGGGGTTTGTTAAGACCCTGGACGTTCCAAAAGCTGAACCTTATAAGGACATGTCTAAGAGATTTAAGGAAGTTTTTTTTGCCTTTTTCCTTTTTCTAAGACTTCTTCATCCTTCTTCCCATATATAAAAAAACCTCATATTCAATCCGGCTTCCAATATCATCCTAGTCAGACAATGTAAAAGATTGGGATAAGGAGATAGCAACAGCCTTCACTTGCACTACTTTAGGTTTTAGGTCTAAGTCTTTTGTGAGGGCATGATCTCTTTGAACTTGGCCTTGAAGCTCAACAGTAGGGCCTTCAGAATCTACGCAGTAAAAGAGTCATTACTAGAGTTCAAGTGGAGGTCCAGTTGGTTACCATCATCAGTTGTTTGGGGGGGGGGGGGAGAAGGTTTTTCTGGTGGAGTGACATGCTGAGTGGAAGATGCCTCCGATTGTTTTGGAATAGGAGATGTTTGGTGGGTAGATTGTTGGCCTATAACCGCAGGGACCAACTGAGGGGCTCTATCTATCTCCTTAGGAGGGGGTTCTGACAGAATAAACTGGGGACAAAGATGAGGCCCTTGGCTAGAGCTACCAATATCCACACTTAAGGAGCGAGCCAGCTACAGGGAGTTAGTGAGGCCACTCCTAAATGGTTGGATTTAAGACAGATATAGGAATTAGAGAGGAGTTTGTCTTAGTAACAAGTGGAGAAGTTTTTCCCAGTAGGACACGAAGCTCCTCTAATAGCTCTTGGAGTATTTATGGGTTTCCATTCATAGGTGACAAGGGTTTCTTCTCAGCACTTTCCTCCTTTTGCATCATGCATTGCTATCTCAAATGATTCTAAGAGCTACTTAGTGATATCATCTTCAATACGTTACGAGCAAAAAGAATCCCAAATATAGTAGCTATTATAGCATCTATGCTAATGGGGTTTCCCACCACACTAGCCAGCCAAACTATTGAGATCATCATCTAACCAATATTCTAAAGATATATTACAAAATCTAAACCATAGGAGGTAGGGTGATTCGTTTACCTTTTAAGTTGAGGCCTCGCTACCAACATCGAAGTAACAAAGGAAAACCCTGAATGTAACAAGGTTCTCTTGGTCAATAGCAGCTTCCAATCATGAGGAGGAGAAATTAAAGAGGAAGTTATCATCTCCAGTGATAAGGGTATATAGAGGGCCAAAACTTTACCATGGAGTGGAAACAACCTACTGGACAATAAGAAATGCTAGGTGCTTGCATAAGAAGAATCCAACAAGACAGTTCTTTAGCCATGCTATTTTTGCTATCTTAAGAGGACGGTCGACATAAGTTTTATCAGCAATTATAGAGGGAGGGATGAAATGCAATCCAGTTTTGTTAATCTCAAGGTTACCATTGGCCACAACTGACTTCCAAGATTTCAAGGGTTAGGCTGTCACTAGCGGGGCAAGGGAGGGAGGAGAGAGGAAAACCTCTTTGGGAGACGGCCAAGGCCCAGACAATAAAGTAGGAACTTGGGCAATGGATCAATCCCAGTGCAAGGGAGAATCTGATTGAGGACAAAAGGGGTGATTAAAAAGTAGTTTGGAGGGGATTAAAGGAAGAGGGTTTTGGGTTGGGGGAGCAGAGGATGATGACGAGGGATTTGGGCTCAATTTCCAGGACGAAGGATGGGACATTTTTGTGTTAAGGTTACAGAGAGACACCAGTAAAAACAAAGGAGAAAATGATGGGGCTTACTAAGCAACCTAAAGATGGGTGCTAGCATCCCATGGGATTGGAGACAGAGAAGGATCTAGAACATGAAAGGCCAACTAGATGAAGCAAACCCTAGTAGAGAAGAGTATCCATTACTGCTCTTGTTATTCTTTATGAATTTCCTTGCCTTTTTTTCTTAATCGAACATGTTAATTGAATTACTTTTCTTGATAGAACATGTCAATTACATTCCTTCTCTTGATTAACACGTCAATTGCATTCCTTTTACAATGCAAACATATCAATTAGATCTTTTTTTTTTAATCTAAACATGTCATTTGCATCCTTTTATGATCTAAAAAGTCAATTACATCCTTTTCGAACTATACACATCATTTGCATCCTTTTATGGCCTAAACACATCAATGACATTCTTTTTTTATTATCTAAACACGTCAACCACATTCTTTCTCTAATAGAACACATAAATTATATTTTGTTAGTCATGGCTAAATTTGTAAGGATTCCTATAGGCTACAAAAAAAATCAATTTGCTAACTTTGTTTTTCTTTGGCCTCTTTATTCAATTTTCTTGTTTTTCCTTCCATTAATTTGTGTCTTGGGAGTGGTAATTGAAAGGATATTAAAGCTTATAGTTCTCAAAAGAAAAGTTTAGTTTGTAAAGAACTCCTAGAGTAAGGATATTAAGAGGTGGTTTGTGAGTGATTTAGAGTGAAAACATGTGAGGGAGAAACTATTTTTTCGCTAACTATTTCTTATAGGTCCTAAATCATGTCCATTGTTAGAAACTCATTCTCTTCTAGTAAAGATAAATAGGGGTTTTGAAGGTGGAGAGTAGGAGATTAACCCATTAATAGTAAAGTTATAACAAAAAATGTTTAAGAGGATGTTTAAGGAGATGGAGAACATTAGAGAGAAGAGGCATAAATGTATTAAAGTTTACTTCTCAATCCAACCTAAGGGAGAGGACACCTGAACCTAAAAAGAACCATTATTATTTTGAGGATGGTGATGACTAGCTAAGCACCTTTGAAGAAGTTGGGAATTATAGAAGGAATAGAGGTGGTTGAGGTAAAGAAAGAATGGGTAGAAATGTTGGCGGCAGAGCTAGATATGTCTAGAGTGAGAATAGAAGGTTGAGTTAGTGTTTGAAATTATAATTTTTTTTATGAGAAGAAAGTTAAATTGGCAGTCTTTGAGTTTTAGCAATTACGCAGTTACGTGGTGGAATCAACAGAATGTGTTTAGGAGAAAAAATTAACAACCAATTAGGATTTGGGAGGAGATGAAAACTATAATACATAGGAGGTTTGAGCCTAACTTATATTATATAGAGAACTTTACTAAAACTACAGAATCTGACCTAAGGAACTAAAATTGTGGAGGAATACTACAATGAGATAGAGGTGGCAATGGCACGAACAAACATAAAAGAAGACCGAAAAGCTACAATGGCTTGGTTTATGTGAGATCTCAAAACTGAAATTGCTAATGTAATGTAGGTACATCATTATGTGAAGTTAGATAATAATGTACACATGGTTATAAAAGTTAAAAGACAACTCAAAAAGAAGAAAACCAACTGATAATGTGTTTCAGTGTAGGAAATTCATCTTGATGCAAACTATGGAGTAAAAAGGAAGATGAAGCTCTAAACAGCAAGTTTGAAACACCTAAGCCTAGAATAGCATAAAGGAAATAGGTAGGGCCGAATCCTCTTCAAATTCAAGGATTAGAGACATTAAATGTTTTCTCTGTATGGGAAGAGGTCACGTTGCATCTTAATGCTTAAACAAATGGGTAATGTTAAGTCAAAATGGGGAGTATGTGTATGAAAGTGAAAAGGAGGGATATGCTGACAAGCCTAAATTGGAAGATATTGATCAAAGTGTGGATGAGATCGAAATAGAGCAACCAATAGAGTGAGATCATTGGTAACTAGAAGGGCATTAAGCATTCAAATTAGAGAAGATGGAGATAATGTGAACCAACAAAGAGAGAATCTATTCCATACAAGATGTGTTATAAATGATCAAATTTGCAACCTTATAATTGATGGACGGAGGTACTCAAATGGGGAAAGTGTTTAATTGGTTTAAAATTTAGATTTTAAAACTATCAAATTTCCTAAACCTTACAATTTGTAGTGGATTAACAAATTAGGCAAGATGAAAGTTTCTAGGCAAGTATTAGTGGTGTTCAAAATTGGAAGGAACAAAGATGAGGTTTTGTGTGCCTATGTAACCTAGATATATTAGGGAGCCATGGCAGTTTGATCAAGAAATCCATAGTGGGTATAAGAATCATTATAAATTCATCATGGATATTGTTAAATACACTCTTGCTGCTATTTCACCAAACCAAATTTATGAATACCAATTGAAAATTTACAAGAGAGAATAAGTAAGGTTAAGTGAAAAGAGTGGTAAGAAACAAGTGCAAATATCTGTGGAAACATCAAGCACATTGGGAAACACTTCTTTGAGAGAGAAACATGATGGGAAAGGAGTGAGCATGGTTGCAAGAGTGAGGGTGTGAGAGGTGCATTCTTAGCCAAGTGCTAGATGCTACTCTTTTATATAAAGAATATTACTTATCACATGAGTACCTTTCTGACCATGATTTGTCGAGTGTGATTTTTTCTATTTTACAAAAGATATGTTGAGTGGTTTACTATTGAAATGTGGAATAGAGCTAATTAATGTTAGAATAGGTGTGTAAGTGTCAAACTGAACAGTGTATATATCAAAACCAGAGAAGACCACAGAAATTCAAAGGCAAGCGGAGGAATTACAAGAAAAAGGTTATGTAGATGTGAGCCCCAGTCCATGTTTAGTTCCAATCTTATGATTTCTAAAGAAATATAGATCACGGCATATGTATGTGGATTGCCACGCCATCGACAAAATCATTGTAAAGTATCGTTATCTTATCCCTATATTAGATGACATGCTTAATGATTTACATGGTGCATTTTTTTTTTTCAAAATTGATCTGAAATCTAGTTACCATCAAACTAGGATTAGAGAAGGAGATGAATGGACAACAGCATTTAAAAGTAAAGATGGATTATATAAATGGTTGGTAATGCCTCTTGGTTTAACAAATGCATTCAACACTTTATGAGGCTTATAAATCATGTATTACTTGAATTTCTTGGAAATTTTGTGGTTGTTTACTTGGATGATATTTTATTCTATAGCAACTCACTTGATAAGCATGTAGAAGGTCTAAATAAAGTATTGCATATACTTAGACAAGAAAATTGTGGAAAAGAGTTCTTTTTACACTGAACAGGTCATGTTTTTAGGTTATGTGGTGAGTGAAAAGGGTATAGAAGTATATTAAGAAAAGTTATGAGCAATTAAGAAATGTCGACCTTTAAGATAATTAGTGATGTGATGAGAACCAAGGAACCAATGTGCGGACAGTTACTAAAGACCCTTTGCACATTCCAAATGGTTCAATTATAAGGTCAAGGGTTAAGAAGATGGAGGAAGTACTTGATGGATTGATTCAAAATATCTACACTAAACAAGCTATTTTAGGTCAAAAGAGAGGCCTTGAAGATAGAACATACAATCCAAATGTTATTAATGTGGTCCAAGTACTTAGTGGGAATATATTAGAGTTAGTTGGGTCATAAATAGGCTAATTAACCCACTAAGGCTAGGTAGTATGAATTTTAGGCTAATGGGCACACCAAAGAGAATTGTTTTCTCTTATTTTATTAGGTTTCTACCTAGAGCATATAAATATGCATCTTATATATTTGAAAACATTTTTTGACATATTTTGATGATAATTGAGAGAAACTTCTCTTGGGTTCTTTATTGAACTGTAGAACTTATCAAGATTGATCCAATCTTGGGGCATTCGAGCCTGACTTATCACTCCCTCTTCTCATATATTCTGGAGTGTGGCATCCATATCCTTCTTTTTTTTATCCTTTATTTGTGTTTATTGTGACCTAATTTAACTTTCTTAGAGGTGGAATCTGTCTTACTTGTGGGTATCTAGATTTAGTCTGGGGTTTACATTATGATGTTATGAGATTTCATGGGTTGTTTAGTTTCTATAGATGGTTTGTGAAGGATTTTATCATTAGTTGAGATAGTTTTAAGTAGGGGTATGAGTAAGAAAGCACATTTAACTTGTTGAAAGAGAAACTTAGTGCAGAACTTATCTTACCTTTACCTAACTTTCCAACACTTTTGAAATTGAGTGTGATGTGAGTGGGGCTGAAATCAGGGCCGTCTTAATGGAGGACGAAAAACCAATTGCATATTTTAGTGAGAAACTTATGAAGTAGCCTTAAACTAACCAATTTATAATAAGGAAATGTATGCATTAGTTAAAGGCATTAAAAACTTGGTAGCAACCGAAAGAATTTGTTATCCATACTGACCATGAATTCTTGAAATACATAAAGGGTCAACACAAACTTAGAGCTTGTTTGGTATTGTTATTGGTTTTCATTTTTATGTATTTTTATTGGTTTTTTTTCTAGTTTCTATGTTGTATTAACAACATATGTTTTATTTTGACTTTTATGCTATTTTTTCAGTTTTTGTTATTAGAAAAACACAAAACCAAACAAAAAACATAATCATTTCCAAACATCCCCTTAGCAAAAGGCATGGAAAGTGAGTGG
Organism: Pinacopodium congolense; assembly: GCA_028565735.1. Taxonomy (NCBI): domain Eukaryota; kingdom Viridiplantae; phylum Streptophyta; class Magnoliopsida; order Malpighiales; family Erythroxylaceae; genus Pinacopodium; species Pinacopodium congolense. Next base: position 14,375 of record JAOXYD010021435.1, read on the forward strand.
AATTCATAGGCATTCCCATATGTGACCAAGTGTAAAAAGGGATAGGAAAACAATGTAGCAGATACATTATCTAGGAGACATGCATTGCTAAGCACGTTAAATGCCAGATTATAAAGATTTGAACATATTAAGGATTTGTACAATTATGATCATGATTTTAGTGTTTAAGGCATGCAAGAAATCTACAATTGGCTAATTCTTTAGGTATGAAGGGTATTTG
>JAOXYD010021475.1:0-14591 GCA_028565735.1 Pinacopodium congolense
ATAGTTTTGAGTTTGGAAAAAGTTTTTAATACCCAATTCACCCCCCTCTTGGGTGCCATAGGACTTACAGAAATGATAAAGCTCAATATTTTTAACCAATTTGCTTTCTTTCTGCTGGTGTAATTTTAAAAATTAATTATCCTAGACCATAGTGATCGCTAAGTAAGAGATAAGGCAACAAATGCTCTATTATTCTCTCTCTCTCTCTCTCTCTCTCCCCCCCCCCTCTCTGTTTATTTATTAGTGATAGGAATACATTTTATAGTATTTTTATATGTATTTCAATGATATTTAATCCTTATTTTGATATTTAAATACTTGATTGATGTTATTTTTGAGTTTACAAGTAGGGACCTTATAACATATACACAAGTTGAAAGGGCCAAATTTTGAGTAGAATTAGAGCAAAATTGGAACTATAAGAGGTGTAAAATAAAATTTAAGATTTAGAATATCATATTATGAGGTTCCACACCAAATTTCAAACTCATATGACAATCTATGAAGAGTACACAAAGAAAAGAATAAGACAAGTTCAATTGAACATCAGATTTGGTGTAGATGACTTTGGTGATGCATTATAGGTAGTTTTAGAGTTTAGGTCATTCTGAAATTTTATAAAGTATATAAACATCATGTAAAGAATCTACATACTAAATTTCATAGCTATTGGAAGTGTACAGAAGGAGTTAGAGCAAAAAAGACAAAGAGGGGTGGAAACTATCAATTTCTAGGACCTTAACGGAAATTGTAAAATGTCATTTTTGTGATTTTTAGGGATAAACTTGACCACATTACTCCCAAAATTACCCAAACTCTAGAGAGGGCCTATAAAAGGGAAACAATAGAGCAAATTTGTCTCTCTTGGCTCCCCACTTGAGCAGTCTTTCATCTTCTTTGTATTTTCCTTATGTTTTAGTATGTTCTTGATGTTTTTTTTTTCATCTTTTTTCACATTATGTTCTTAGATTTCATGTTTAAGCTACATAACTTTGGTTTAAAACTTGTTTATGCTGCTATTTTCCTATTTTTGTTTATTTTCTTATGTATTTTCTTTTGAGTTTGCTAAATACTTGGTAAATCTTGATTTATGGCTAATATAGTGCTGTTTCTTTAATTTTTCAGTCTTGTTTTTATTTTTTTCTTTTGATTTCTGCATTTTTTCTATTTTCTTTTAATTTCAAATTGTTATTTTCATTATAGTAGATTAGTTTTCTTTTGGGTTTGAAGATAGTTGATAAGTTAATGGATCATAACGGCGAGAACTAAATGGGTCTTTAACAGGTACTATGATGTATGCTAGAATTAAATTGGAATTTGTATTTAATGCTATGAATTAGGGGTTCATTCATAGGATTAGTCATCTTAGATGTAATTCTAATTTAATTGTTTGATCTGTAATAGTCATTAGCCAAACATATAAGTGGCGATGCATTAATTGATTTTGTGGGTAAACTTAATTAATTAGCTTAAGATTCCAATTCTCTAAGTTACATAGTCCGAACTTATGTGATTATAACTTAGGTTATTTGTTCCCTAGTGTGTTAATGTTGTTACATCATTAAATATAGAGAGCTTATTCTAGGTTGTCCCATGGTTAAAAGTAAGTTTATATCAAATAGAACTTTTCTAAAATTAGAAGGACTTAAAACGCAAGAGCTAATTTATGTCTATAGGCTAGCATCTTAGATAAAACGCAATCTACATATTTCGATGATCGATTATAATTAATGATCTAGATAATATCTTCTACTTAGGTTTTCGTCTTTGTTATTTACTTTCTTGTTTTATTTGCTTTAATTTCTTTAATTTTCTTTGTATTTATTTAATTCCTTCACATCCAAGGGTTTTCTTTTATGCAACATTAGGAATAGTTGAAAAGCACAACCAGTTCTTTGTAGGATCGACTATGACTTTCTTTACAACATAGTTAGGTTAGTTAGGTATTTTGTTATTTGGTGAGCAAGCGATAGCTCCACTAGTTACATAGTAGTTTATGTTACAAAGTAAACCAAGCTTTCTTTGGTTAAAGAAGAAGGCTATCCTTAACTATGTTTTTTAACTATGAGTTGTATATTAACTGTAAAGATAAGTGAGATGTTTTTTTTAATCACCAACACATGTGTTTGAGTTGTAATTTTTTTGACTATTTGTCTATAAAGTCGATTGTTGACTAACCTGCACATTTTATGTAAAGAAGCATAAGCTCCTTATATAGATATAAAAAGGATTAAAGGGTTAGTTATATGTAAGGTTGAGGGTTAAGGGTTGAGTGTTAAGGTACTTTAACGAGCCTCTTGATGTGTACAAGAGTGTAATAATATTTTGTAAGTGATTAAAAAAATACTTTTATTGGAAATTTTATTTTTTTAGTTTTGCTTATATACAGTATCAAATTCAGTTATTAATATACCTTCAAGTTCAAGTACAAGTTTGCAATAAATTCAATAGGTACAATCAATAATCTTTATATTTGATGAAAAATAATAATTTTTCAATGTAAAAATATTTGATGGAGTTATTTTTGGGAGTAGAGGTTATGGAGAGATTTTAAAGAAAGTTTTATAAAACCAACATAATAAAAAGAATTATCAACAATTAATAAACAACAGATAGATCGTGATCATTCACTCAACAAGAAAACTTTATTTTTGATATGTCAATTTATAAAGTTGTCAGTTCTTGAAAAAATATTTCATATCAAAATAATAAAAAAGGTATGAAATATTTTACTTAATATTGATGAAGGAATTGAATCAGTTACAAGAACAAAATTGCAAGGATTAAAAAGATAGTTTAAGCTGATGGAACAAGGAAAAGATGAAAGCATATGCGATTATTTTTCAAGATTAGATAAGCTAGTCAATAATATAAAAAGTAATGGCTACAAAAAGTTGATGTGTAAACAATAGTAAAACTTGGCAATAATTCTTCAATTGTAGTTCTGAGAAAAGAAAAAAATTGGTATTTATTTGAAAGATGGATTAGTAAATTACATTTATGATGTGTATTATACTCCAAGAATCTATCAAAATCTTCTTGGTGTGGGAAAATTGGTAGAGAAAGGTTATGATTTATATTTCAACAAGTATGGATGCATAATCACTGATAGAAAGAAAGGAATGATTGCTAAAATGACTGTATCCATAAATCAATTCTATCCTCTAAACATCAAGTATAATACTAAAATGTGTTGCAATACAACAATTGTAGATGATAATTGGCTCTGGCATATATATCTTTGACACTTTAATTTTAGAAGTGTCAAATTTTTAGTAGATAAACAATAGGTTTTAGGTTTACTAAGTACTCAAATTCTTAATCAATTATGTGAAGCTTGCATAATTTAAAAGAAACATTAAGATCCTTTTCTTAAACGATATTTTTAAAGAGCTATAAGACCACTAAATATTGTTCTTGCATATTTGTATTGTCTAGAGGTTCCTTCTTTTGGAAATAATTTATATTTTATTACCTTCATTAATGACCTCACTAGGACGATATAATTTTAATTTCTAAAGAATAAATCTAAAGCATGTGAAACATCAAAGAATTTTATAGCATTCACTTAAAAATAAAGTGATCATATGGTGAAATTATAAGAACAAATCATGGGACTAAATATATCATTTATAAGGACTTCCTAAGAAAGAATGGGATATATCATCAGCTGACTGCATGATGTTCACCTCAATAAAATGTAGCAAAGAGAAAGAACAAAGCTATCGTGAATATAGTGAGAAGTATATTGTATTATAAAAAATTGCCAAAGAATTCTTAAGCAAAAGTGATATCATGTGCTGTTTATATCTTAAATATATGTCCAATCAAAAGTGTTAGAGATAAAACTCCTAAAGAAACATGGAGTGATATAAAGAAATATTTGAGTCACTTAAAGGTATATGAATGTATCGCTTATGTTCATATACCTGCTTAATTAAAAAAGAAACTAGATGATATGGCAAAAAAGTGAATTTTTGTAGGTTACATCTAAGTAATAAAAGGTTACATGTTGTATAATCTAATTACTTAAAAGGTAATTATAAGTAAAGATGTTATATTTTAAGAGAATGAAATTTGAAATTGATTAGAGAAGCAGTAAAGTTCATCGTATATACCAATAATAATTAGTTAGAATGATGAGTCAAAAGCAAATGAAGAACTTGGGGAGCCCAATATTCAAACTACTCCTATTGAGCTTACTAAGGGACGAAGATATCCACAATAAGAGCATATGGCACTTGCTCAACTGAAAGATTATAAGCTTGGAAAAGATACTAATCTTGAAGATGTTATGCTTTATTTGTAGGTAATGATCCAGTAATACTTGAGGAAGTAGTAAAGATTGATTGATGGGTTCAAGTAATAGATGAAGAGATTCATACCTTTGAGAAAAATAATAATTAGGAGCTAACCAAATGATTTGTAAGTTTATGGAGAATCTTTGTTGTGTTATTTCATAAAATTGTATAGGTACATATATACACATTAGTGGCAAATATTTTCTCTTGTCTAAAAGGATATAAAATTAGTAATAAATGCAAATTACAATAAATCAAGAGTATATAATTTTGGAAAGAATCATTCTCTGCCATGCCTTGATTGATGGAGAAGATTGCTCTTTATCAAGCCCCCATAAGCGTAGCGAAATAGACAAAGTAGGAGCTTGGACAATATGGATTCAAAGCTTGGAACAATGATTAAGGAAAAACTTCTTAGCCAGAGTTTTTGTGAGTGAATCAGCAAGTTGATCTATAATATGGATATGCGATACATGTATAGCTTTCTTGGAATCTTGGTTGCGAATAAAATGAAAATAAATAGCAATGTCTTTCATACATGAGTGAAACGCACTAGATTGAAGGAAAGGTATATGGCTCCTACATTATCACAATGAAAAATGGGCATAAATGAGTTAACTAATTACCTTTGGTTGTGGCAACTACATTAGGACAATATTCAGATTTAGTAAAAGATGGAGCGATGGTTTTTTAATTTGTGGAGTACTAGTTAATAGGATGAGAACCAAGATAAGTGACATATGCTGAGGTTGAAACCCAAGAATCAATATCTCTAACTCAATCAGAATCCACAAATACTTGAAGTTGAGAGGAATTATGAGAGAGAAGAATAACCCATATTCTGAAGTTCCTTTTAAGTAGCGTAACACCTTTTTTATAGTTAGCTAATAATTAACTGTAGGACAATGCATGAACTGACCAAGTTTGTTGATAGCAAATGAAACATCTAGTCTTATAGATGATAAGTATTTAAGAGATAAAAGAATCTGATGATCTTTTCTAAGATTATGAGAGGGAGAACCATCATTACGATGAAGAGTATCAGTGGTAAACATAGGAGTTCAAATGCATTGATCATGCTAGTTTTGAGAAGAAGATTAGGAATATATTTCTTTTGAGAAAGGAAGGAACACTGTTGATCCTAATAACTTCAACTATAACAAAGTAATTGAGATCTCCATGATCCTTTAAGGAAAACCATAATGAGAGCTTGAGAATAAAACTTGGATTGTTCTTAGATTACTACGTATGATAATAATATCGTTTACATACATAAGAAGATAAATGATAAAAATGAAGTGGTATGAAGAGTAAAAGGTGAGGTTCCATACTTTGAATTTAGGAAGCCAACACCGAGGAGAAAGGATTTAAATTCATTGTTAAGCATATAGAGCTTGGTGTAAACCATAAATGGTTGTATAAATCTTGCATACATACTTAAAAACTTGAGAATTAACCAAACCTAGTGATGGTCGCATATAAACATCATCAATAAGAGCACCCTATATGAAGGAATTATTCATATATAGATGTTCTAATACTCAATCATAGGATACAACAATACTCAAAACCAATTGAATTGTTACTGGTTTAATATCCTTGTTGAATGTGTTAACGAATTCAATGTCCAAGCATTGATGAAATCCCTTAGCAACAAGTAAATACTTGTAATTGGCAATGATTCCATCATGATTCTTTTTAATGTGATAAACCTATTTACACCTAATAATATTTTATATAGAAAAAGCGGGAGCAACCGTCCAAATGTGATTATAAATGAGACCTTGGCATTCCTCTGCCATTATAGTACACTAATGGAGAGTATTAGATGCTTATTGAAATGTGGATATGGACAAAAAAATTAGATTGTTTAGGGATAGAAACGGTATTGATAGAGAAAGGATTTTTTGTTTGTTTGTAGTTATTATTTTAGGATCCAGTAACCATATGGGTTAATGGTGGGAGTTGTGGTAATCAATTATTGATATCACTTACATAGACTATAGACGAGGCACTTGTGTCTAAGGATGAAGGAGTGAGTTGATTATTTGTATAAGAGATTGACTCATTTATAGTGATAAGGACTGGTGATGAGGATTGAGTATGTGTATCAGAGCTTAAGCTTGGAATTTGCAATAGTAAGTTAAAAATAGGTACTGTACTAAGTTTGGAGGTGAAGTAGTTGATGGTGGTTGGATGGATAAGTCATTGAAAGAGGATTTGACAAATTAAAGGATGGACACAAACTTAGTTGGGAGCTCATTATTGAATGAATAATCATGAAAATAATAATTTTTTTAAAAGGAAAAGCATCTTTAACAAACACTACATGTCTTGATATAAACATTTGATTTTTGTTCAGATCAAAATAATAAAAGGCATGATTAGGAATGGAGTACCTGAGAAAAATGCATGGGTGGGATCTGGATTCCAATTTGTACTTGGTGTATGGTCTAAGCCATGGATAACATAAGCAGTAAAGACTTTAAGGGACCTATAGTTAGGATGATGGTAAAAAAACTTATGGTATGGTGTACCAAAATTCATTGTTAAGGTAGGCATACGATTGATGAGATAGATTGCAGTTTGAAACACATAAGGCCAGAAACGTAAGGGAATAAAGGCTTGGTAAAGAAGGGTGAGTCTAGTTTCCACAATGTGACATTGGTTTCTTTTAGCTAAATCATCATGTTCATGTATGTAAGGTGGGGAAGTAAGGTGTTGGATACCATTTTTTAAGAGTATGAGATATAGACTTTGATACTCTTTACTACTATCTGCATATATAATTTTGATTTTAGTACTAAAGAAAATTTTAATAAGATTTTTAAAGCATTCAAAATGAGTGCCACCTCATATTTTAATTTGAGAGGGTATAATCAAGTGTACTTTGCAAAATAATTAATAAAGATAATACAATAATGAAAATTCATAAAGAAAGTAATGGGGGTGGGACCCTAAATATTAGTATATAAAAATTAAAATGACTTATCACACTTAATTGAGGAAGTACTAAAGGGAAGTTTATGGTTTTTATTACACAGGCATGAATCACAATGAACATTGGATGAATTGGAATAAGAAATATTTTGAGATGATACTAGCTTTTACTGAACTAATGTAGAAGGGTGATTAAGATATTGATGCTAAACTTGAGATAAGACATGTAAACTAGCTGATGGTTAAGATGTTAGATTTATGGATGTATAATTCAACCACTCATATAGATTTTTTTTACTTTGGCCTTGGACTAAGAATGCCCCTATATTCAAATCCTTCATAAGAAAACAAGTTTAGAAGAATTTAATAGAAGTTTAATAGTTTACAAAATTGATATACATAAATTAGATTTCGTCTAATAACAAGTGTATACAAAATATTATTGGGCGAAAACTTGGCGTTAGGATAGTGTAAGGAAGAAAAACCAATATGGGTAATTGGAATGCCATTACCATTGCTAATAGTGACATCCTCATCTCCATTGTCATCTGAGGGTACAGTAAGATTTTAAAGGCCAAATGTCAAATGATGAGTGGCTCCTAAATCTAGAACCTAATTGGTAGACATTGAGTTTGGGGCACCGTTTGTATAGTTTACTTAAGGTTGCCATGGTTTCATCTTGAATCAACAAGTATTTGTGGTATGTCTAAGTTTATCACACAATTAACAGACTGTCTTAGATTGACTTATGTATGTGTTTGTACACTAAGAAAAATTCAGATTAGATGATTGTTAGCATAAGAGTGGTTATCTTGATTTCCTTGATATTGGTGTGAGCGTTGATTTGAACCTGTATAGGATCTTTGGTTTTAGTGTTGAAAGTGCTTATATTATTCATCTTGCTTTTGTTATTGCGATTTCAATTGTTTCCTCCTCTCTAAGTGAATTGTGTTGTAATCTTAGGTTCATCTTTCTAATGATTGCCTTGTTTTGTGTCAATTCCTTATAATGCTTTAAACGAAATTAGAGTGTCGCGGACTCTTATGATTGCCTTAAATTCTTTAAACTCATCACCAAGTCCATTAAGAGTGTGCACAATAACATTAGCATCATTTAAGGAATGGCTAATCATACTCAGATCACTTATAAGTTTCTTAACCTTACTCATATATTCCGTAGCTGATGTCTCATTCTTCTTTATACTCATCAAACGAGAGAGAAAGGAAAGCATATGAGTGTTAGAACAATTGATAAAACTCGTTTTTAAGTTACTCTAAGCAAAAACAGAGGTGGAATAGTTATTAACGATAGGACCTATGGTGCTGCGAATGGTCATTTGGATAGCCAATAGTACCAATCGATCTTGGTGAATCCAAACTTGTAACTTTGATTGGTTTTAGGTGGACATGGGTAAGATCCATCAACAAAACCAGGTAAGTCATAACCAAATAACAAATTGGTCATTTGAGATTAGGAAGTTTAATTTCCTCCATCCTTCTTTAGCTTTAAATGAATTTGAGAAGATGCATTTAGAGATATTAGATTTTCAATTGAAACAAAGTTTAGTTGAGCTAAAGATGAGTTAAATGTAAGAATGAAGGATTTTTTATATATTGCATCAAAAGAAGAGTTGAAAGAAGAAGAAATGATGAAGAAGCAAAGGAATGGAGGTCAATCTGTTCAAGAAGAGATTGGCTCTGATATTATGAATGATTTGCAAGTTTATGGAGAATAATTGTTATGTTATTTCATAAACTTATATGGGTATCTATATACAGATTAGTGGCAGAGGTATTATCTTGTCTAAAAGGAAATAAAATCAGTAATAAATACAATTACAGGAATCTATAATTTTGGAGAGAATTATTCTCTATTGTGCCTTGACTAACAGAGAAGATTACTCTCTATGGCTAACTACTCTTCCAGAAGGAAAGAAGAAGATTGGAGTTACGTGCATATATAAAATAAAGTACAAACTTGATGGAAATATAAATTTGTTTAAAGCAAGGTTGGTTGCAAAAAGTTAAATTAGTAATAATTACTTTGAAGTATTTCCTCCAGTTGCTAGATTAGATACTATCAGGATGATTATCTCCCTCATTGCTCAAATTCATTGGAAAATCTATCAAATAGATGTAAAGTCAAAATTTCTAAATCGTGTTATTAAAGAAAAAGTTTATATTGAGCATCCATTGGCTATATAAAGTAAGAAAGTAAAGATAAAGTTTATAAATTAAAGAAGGCATTGCATAAATTAAAGTAAGCTCTATGAGCATGGTGTACTCGTATTGATACATACTTCCTTAATGATGGTTTCTATTAATGATCATATAAACATGCCTTATATATAAAAAAATAATAAGGATTGAGATATCATTATTATTTACTTGTATATGGATGATATGATCTTCACAAATAACAATAAGAAACTATTAACAAAATTTAGGGAGGATATGATTGCACAGTTTGAGATGATTGATATGGGACTAATGTCTTACTATTTTAGCATTGAACTAACACAAAAAAGGGATGACATATTTATTTCTAAGAAGAAATGTGCTCAAGATATTCTAAATAAGTTTAAGATGGATATGTGCAAACCAATATTGACCTCTGGTGAAGAAAGGTTAAAGCTTCTAAAAGATGGTAGCCGTGATTTGGTTGATATAATAAATTTCATGAGACTTATTAGAAGTTTAAGGTACTTAATAGCAAATAGGCCAGAAATTGTTTATAGAGTTAGACTTATAAGTAGATTCATAAATGTGCCACGACAATCTCATTGGTAAGTTGCAAGACGAATCATTAGATATATTAGAGGTATATTTGAATCTTGGTTTAGAAGCATTTTCTTGGTCCTCCAAAAAATAACAAGTTATAGTTCTTTCAACAGTAGAAGCTAAATACATTACAATTACAAGTTGTGCAACTCAAGATGTTTGGTTATGAAGAACGATTAATAAGTTACATTATCAAAAAAATGGTCCTACAATAATTTTGTGTGACAATAAATCAACAATTTCCTTGACAAAAAATCTAGTCTTTCATGGTCGTAGTATGCATATTAACATCAACACATCATTATATTCAACACTTAGTAAAAGATAAATATAGTTTAGTTGAATATTGTTCCTTTGAAATAGTTGATATTTTCATAAAGGCCCTCAAATTTGTTGCGTTCTTTAGAAAAAAAGAAGAGATATGGATTAATGAAATATAAAAAGCTTGGTTTAAGGGAGGATGTTGAAAAGTAAACCAAACCTTTTTGGTCAAAGAAGAAGGTTATCCTTAATTGTGTTTTTTGACCGTGAGTTATGTATTAGTTGTGAAGATAAGTGAACCATTTTTTAATCACCAATAACTGTGTTTGAGTTATAATTTTTTGACCACTTGTTTGTAAAAAATTAGTTGTTAATTGACCTTCACATTTTATATAAAAGGAGCTTAGCTCCTTAGCTACTTAAATAGGTATAAAAAGGATTAAATGATTAGTTGTGTGCAAAGTTGAGGATTAAGATACTCTAACGAGTCTCTTGATGTATAAGAGAGTATAACAATATTTTAGGAGTGATGATTATAAAATACTTTTGTTGAAAATTTTACTTTTTTTTGGTTTTGACTAGAGTTTATAATTACTAAACTTATTACTAATGCATAACGCCTTTGATAAAATGATTAGGTTTCTAATAAAAAAGTAGCTTATAGATGCTATACTAGGTCAATCTTCTTTTGTCCCTTGCTCGATGGTTACCTTATCATGTGGCAAAAAGGGTAATTTCAACTCCAACATTTCAATTGGTGTTCAGATTAGACTCTAATGTTTCAGAGTGTTAAAAAGAATTTTAACGTTTCAAAAACATTAAAAAAGAATCATAATATTTCCAAAATGTTTAAAAACAACCTTAGATCAACTTGTATTATTTTTTGTCATCATATACCACGTGGATAGTGCTACATGGCATGCTCTCATTTGTCTAAAATATTTGTAGGACCAACATATCACGTGACATTGTCACATGACTCTACTACATGACATTTATATTTAAAAATTAATATGGATCCCACATAAAAAATTTGTCTAATGGCTTTTTACTATATGGCAATATAGCATAAAAAAAAATTAAAAATATCATATTTGATTCTTTGTAATTGCAAGTCTTTATTTGACAAAATGACCTCATTTTGGGAGGGAGAACAAATTGGTTTTTAAAAATGACACTATTTTTTAAGAACTTTGAAGAGATTTGATGGTGATATAGTATGCTACTGCTTTGCTAGCTAATCTAACCTTATAAGATGTAAAGTTTACTAACACTTAATACTTGAGGATCATAAAGTTAGTTAATAATCCTAAACGCCACGAGGTCGAAAATCATTTGACAAATTTTTCGTGTCGATTCCATTGTCACATGATAAAAGTGAGACCCACATAATTGTTTTAAATATAAATATCCCGTGATAGTATTATGTGTCGTGTAGGTCTCACAATTTTGTGCACCAATAAGAACATGTCAAGTGACACTGTTCGCATAACATATAATAATAAAAAATAACAAAAGTTAGTTTAAAGTTGTTTTGAATAGTTTGAAAAAGTTAGAGATCTTTTAAAAATTTTTGAAATGTTAAAGTCTGACATAAATATTGATTGAAACGTTGAGATTAAAATTACTCTTTTTGCCCTAATTTTTTTAAAAAGAAAATTATTACCTTATCATTTTTATGAAATATGAAGAAACGCAAAACCTGGATTGACACGGCCCAGCCCACAGGATGTTAGAACGTATCGTTTTACTGTCTGAAATGAAAAGTTCTCCTCTCTAAAACCTCATTAAACCTCAGGACCTAGAGGGAGAGATAGAGCAAAGGAAATGTTTCGAAGGCTATTGTTGTCGTCAGTCGTGAAGAGAACCAATAATAGAGTAGCCAACGGAGTACTGCCAAATTTCGGAGGTAGAACTACCGTGTTCAAGGATATGATTGAGCACCCATCTAGATCAAGATCCTTCTTTTATGGTTTCATAACTAAAACTCTCCCTACAGTAAGTTTTTCGCTTCTGCTTCTTGGGTTTCGGTTTTTCAACTTCCAGGTCTCTTTCTTTGTACGAATTTATTTTATTTCGGTTTTGCTTTATTCATCAATCAGAAGTGTTCATCGAGTTTTCATATATTATTTGATTCTACTCTTGTATTGGGCTTCTGGAATCTCATTGATCATGGGACTAGTTCTTAGTTGTTTAACCATTTTCGTACTTGAAAGTTTGTGTTTTCAGAAAGGTCACCCGGGAAATTTGTTCTATCCGCTATCCTTGTTCATTAGCCGTTTGATTGAGCTTTTATTATGGTTTTTGGGTTATTTTTATATTGGATTTTGTGTATTTTTATAATTTTTTTTGTTTATTTCGATTTTTGTGTATTAGTATTTTTTTTTATTTCTGTAAATATTTGAATTTAGAAAATCCAAAAACTAAATCAGTTTCAAACAGGCCTAAGAAATATTTGGTTTGCTTATCGACTCATTAGATTCTATTTTTTTGGGTTCTGCTTTTGCTTAATGAAAGCAGGTCTACCTGAACAAAATGCAAGTGTAATGGCCATTATGTGGTTCATCTATGAGATGATTTCTCCATGCATTTGAGCAGAACATTACTAAAACAATTGTTAAATGTTTTTGGTCATATTAGGATTTAACTTTTGGCACTTGCAGAATTTACTCTCATTTTTCTTCTTTTAAAATTGTGTTTATAACTTCAACAAGGAATGCGTTACTGTTTTTTGATGGTTTATTAACATTAACTGACGTCTAGTAATGATGGCTATGTTGACTGTTAATCTCTGGTAACTTTCCAGTAAAAGAGTCATTATACAGTGGTTAAAATACGATCCTAATGTTGTTTTAGGGTCATCGGCGACCTTTCACATGGAATATATCCAGGTCAATATCTGTTGGCAAAGAAAGCAAGGAGGGATTGAAGCTACTTGTAGCAGGAGGACCCCGAGCTCAGAAGATGGTTGGAATATGGCTTGTTGGTTCTGCTGCATGGGTTTTTAGCATGGTGATACTTGGTGGTGTCACAAGGCTAACTCGCTCTGGCCTTTCAATGACTGACTGGAAATTTACCGGTAGTCTTCCACCTTTTTCAGATGAGGAGTGGTTAGAGGAGTTTGAAAAATATATGGAGTCCCCTGAATATAAGCGGTAAGCTAAAGAAAAACCATTCTGACTTAAGCTAGTTACAGTAGCTTCTTAAAGTTGTGCTGATTATATGAGAAGCAGTGTGAAGTAGCTTCCTATTTCCTGCTTGAACTTTTGCAGAGTAAATAAAGGAATGAGTCTTGAGGATTTCAAATTTATTTATTGGATGGAGTATGCACATCGAATGTGGGGAAGGGCACTTGGTATCATGTTTGCTCTGCCATTTTCATACTTTCTACGCAAGAGGTTTATAACCTTACGTCTTGGATTACAACTTTCTGCTCTTTTTGCACTTGGTGCTGGGCAGGGCCTGATTGGCTGGTGGATGGTTAAAAGTGGCTTAGAGGTATACCTAGTAATGGTTTTCCACCTTTTTCTCTTCTGTTTCCATAGCAAATATTTGAAATTTACATTTTTTCCCCTCTAGGAACCTGCTTCTGAGCACACTCAACCAAGAGTAAGCCCGTACAGGCTTGCAGCTCATCTTACTTCCGCATTTGTTATTTATAGTGGCCTTTTGTGGACTGCTCTTTCTGTCTTGATGCCAGAACCACCTGCTGAATCAGTAGCCTGGGTTCAGGGGGCAGCAAAAGTGAAAAGACTTGCCCTTCCTGTAAGCATTATTGTTGGCATTACTGCAATCTCAGGAGCATTTGTCGCTGGAAATGATGCTGTATGTAAACAGTTTAGCTCTTGCCTTTCTCTTTTTTTGATCAGACAATGGTGCATTATTTCTGCAGGATGCTTGCAAACAAATTTGAACATGGCTGCATGGCTCAATGCAGGGTCGGGCATATAATACCTTTCCAAAAATGGGTGATACGTGGATACCTGATGATATATTTGATATGAAGCCCTTTATTCGGAATTTCTTCGAGAATACTTCAACAGTGCAGGTTATTCATACTTGCATAACCTGACATTTCTCAGAAATATTTTAAGCAATGAGAATACTTGATGGAGATGTTGAGGAAGAAATTAGCCCAGGACCTTAACCTTGCTTAGAGATCACGTTTCCATGCAAGAATGATGAATGAGAATGTTACAGAAATATAGTAACGTAATCATAGAGATTATATAGTTAATGTAAATAACATAGTTATAGGGATCTTAGCATAATTATAGGGATTACTTTCCTATTTCAGCTTATGTATTTC
>JAOXYD010021486.1:0-14591 GCA_028565735.1 Pinacopodium congolense
CTTTCGTCACGTTGGTTTTTATTTAATCTCATTTTGGTTTTCAAAGTAAAATCAGTTTAAAGAACACCTATTTTTAACAACCTAACCAACGAACAACAATGTGCATGTCATATCATTAATAGGGTAAATATTAGACATAAGTTAGATAAAACTCCTTATGAACTTTTGAACGGTAAGAAGTCAAAAATTAGTCATTTCAAAGTGTTTTGATGCAAATGTTATATCTTTAACACTAGAGAAAGTTTCGGAAAATTTGATTCTAAAACTTATGAAGACATTTTCTTAGGATATTTGTTTTTAAGTAAAGCATATAGATTTTATAATAAGAACTATCATGTTGTTGAGGAATCTATGCATGTTGATTTTGATAAAACTAACTCTTTTGAAAGAAAAAAAGTACTTGATTTTGATGATGCAGATGTATCCAAGGGATTACAACACCTTTAACTTGAAGATAATGGACGAACATCCCAAATTATTGAACTAAGTAGAGAAGGAGGGGATGAAGAGTTACCAAGAGATTGGAGATACAAGAAGGATCATCCCGCTGAACAAATTATAGGTGATGTCTATCAAGGGGTAACCACTCGATCAAAATTCAATTTATCTTATTTTGCCTTTCTTTCAAAGATTAAACCTAAGAATATAGAAGAGGCTTCAAATGATGAAAATTGGACCTTAGCTATGAATGAGGAGTTAGAACAATTTGAGAGAAACAAGGTTTGGAATGTAGTACCTAGACCCGTAGATCATCCTATAATTGGTACAAAATGGATGTTTAAGAATAAATTAGATGAACAAGGTAACATTGTGAGAAATAAGGCTAGATTAGTGGCAAAAGGGTATAATCAAGAAGAGGGAATAGATTATGATGAGACGTCTACTCCTGTAGTTAGATTAGAAGCTATTAGACTACTTTTTACACTTGCATCTCATATGGGTTTTAAACTTTTTCAAATGGATGTAAAGAGTGCATTTTTAAATGGTTTTATTTAAGAAGTGTATGTTAACAACCTCCTGGTTTTGATCAACACGAAGCACCTAAACACATTTTTAAATTATCTAAGGCATTATATGGTTTAAAACAAGCACCTAGAGCATGGTATGATAGATTAAGTGCATTCTTACTTGCTAATAGTTTTGAAAAGGGAAAAGTAGATACTACATTATTTATTAAGAAGAATGAACTAAATATAAAAATATTTGATATCATTTAATTCGAGATCATATGCAAAATGGTGACATTGTGTTTGAATTTGTTGACACATTGCATCAATTAGTGGAAATCTTTACTAAATCACTATATGAAGATCGTTTTTGTACTATTAGAAGGGAAATTGGTATGATCAACGAGCTCTCTCTTTGACTGTTATATTTACACTTTTTCTGTTGATTCTAAAAAGGGAAGAAGAGTATGCATGGTTTTAGGGGGGAGCTACATATGTATGAAGTAAGGGGGACTTAGTTAGAACTAAATCACTTGAATATGAAAATTTGATCATATTGAACTAATTGTATTGTTTAAATCGTTTGAGTTTTTTCATTAATAAAAAGGGGAAGATTGTTGAACTAAGGGAGGTTCCACTCGATTTTGTTGATGGCAAAACACTCCTTTTACCAATATTTTTGTTAAGTATGTTTAAAGATAGGTATGTTTAAGAAGAAGAGGCTCAGTTAAACAAATAATGTAGCTGAAGATCGAAGGTCAGTCGACTAAATATAAAGGATTGATTGATCGAACTACAGCACTGAAGGAAGCATTCGTCGACCGAATGAGTGTCCAAGAATGATCGGTTGACTAAATGAAGAACGGTTGACTGAAAGAAGACCAGTCGACCGAACGTTGGCTATTAATCGATCGAATGAACAAAATTTAGAAGATTGATTGGCCGAACATGGCCTATCAATTGATCGAACTGAGCACAATGATCATAATACTCAATGGGTAGAAGATTTGTCCAAAGGATAGAAATTATATATAACGATAACAAGAGCTATTCAACTGTCAAAAGAAATAAATTGACGGCAATGGATAGTTTAGCAACGGATAGTTCAATGGGTGTCTTAGTGTTTTTACACTATAAATAGACTGAGAAGCAAGAAGAAAGATACAGAAGCATTACATAGAATACGAGCTTTACAAGTCTGATAAAGTGTTTTAAGTTTAATTTGTCTACCTGTTTAAGAGTGCTTGTTTGTCAACCTTGTGTGAGATTTGTGTTTTCTCTACTTGTGAGAAATTATTTTGTTATTTTGAGGTTATTCTTGAGCCTATAAAAAGAATTTGTCAAAAGGTTATTCTTGAGCCTTGAAAAATAATAATGGGTTATCCTTGAACCGAAAAGGAGTTGTAAGTTGTTGCAAGTTTCAATTTTATATTCCATGTTATTTTTCGATAATCTCTAGAATTTTTTATATTATTTTTTTCATAATTATTTTTACTTAACTTCCACAAATTATCGTTTCTTTATTTTATTTGTTCTAAAAGTTTAAGAACCTAATTCACCCCCTCTTAGGTGTCATTTAGGGCAAACACTAATGGCATCCATTATGCCACCATCGTAAGATGATTTTTTTTTGGAATTTGACCAGCTTTATTTTTTGAGAAAATCTTTAACATGTGATGGGAGACTATTTTCTTAAAGTCCAACTGCTTGTAGTTGTACTTGTTTGTAGATAGTGAATAATGATGTACTATTTACCTATTTCAGTGACCTAATGGATCTTTGTATCCCTTTGCATGTTCATTTCTAGAACATCGTAATACATGACACTAGTAAGATGACTTTGAAAAAGCTGGAATATTGTATTTGTTTATGTTTTTAAGAAAAACCTTTCAATATCAAACTGTGTTACTAACAAAAAAGAAGTTGTCAAAAAAAATCCATTTTCACTTATTCAATATTTTTCCTAATAATTTTCTCATTTTACTCAAAACATTAAATCAATGTGCTTTAAGAGTGTACGTACTATTCAAAGAAGGCATTCATCCTTTCATTTCTTTGTATTGTTTACATGCTTTCCTAAAATGTGTCCTTAATAAAAATAGGGGCTTACCTCGTTCACTGTTTAAAAAGAGATCCCATCAATGAATTTTCACTAATGTTGAACTCTTATAACATTTTATTCCATTTCATATTGAACTCCTCCTTAGTGACTGTATCATAAACAACCGACATAAAACGAACTTTTTTTTTAATTTCTTGTATGCCTTATGTTCACTA
This sequence comes from Pinacopodium congolense, assembly GCA_028565735.1. Lineage (NCBI taxonomy): Eukaryota > Viridiplantae > Streptophyta > Magnoliopsida > Malpighiales > Erythroxylaceae > Pinacopodium > Pinacopodium congolense. The sequence goes on from JAOXYD010021486.1 coordinate 3,225, forward strand.
AGCTTTTTAGGAAGTTTTTTAAGTATGTTTCGTAGACACAACCTATGTCTAGGATTGGGAAAGACGATTTTAATATCATGACTGATAATTTTACAATCATCAGGTATAATGGCTTCAAGTGGCATGCCCTTTATATAAGTCATTTAGGTATGGAATGACTAATAAAAACTTTCCGTTGTCTCATCAGATAATAGTTCCCAATTGAGTAATACAAATTGTGCATGATGATTCAAACCAATGAAAGAAGCAAAGGAAATTTGATACTTATTGACAAGATATTTTGTGTCAAAGGTGCAAACATCCTTAAAATCCACATAATATGCTTAGATTCTTACATCAATTAAAATACATTTCTTAATTTGCCTTACTCATTGCAATCTAGAGCATAGCAAAATTAAGTATCCTTTTTCTTCATTCTTATAAATATATTGTAAATTGATTTTATGTCATCACCATCCATTCTCTACTACCTGACCACGTCTAATTTATTTAAGATGTCCTTTTATAAATATAGTAGATTGTCATAGCCCCATACGCTAATTGTCAATGAATGTATATTTGCTGTTAGCCTAATTATACGTTTGTCATTGAACTATAATTTTCTACATACTTAGGCATCGACGACATGAAGTTGTCTAATGAACATCACGTTATTATTATTTAATTTGAGGTTATGGACATTTTTAAATTTGAAAATGTTCAAAGAACCATCAATTAGATGATAATTCTAGCTTATGAGTAAGGCCTTAGTAATTTTAAAGTTTTCATTTATAAGATGGTATACGATGACACACGCTCCCCCTCCCCCATATTTTACAACCTCATACCCCTTCATCTTGGCGTACTTTTGATACATATCATATATCAATTTCTAGGTAGGTGGTTTAATTCTTTGGTGCAAAACCAAATCCAATTTAATGTTGTTGTTAACTCCCCTACGAAATACTATTTTTAGGATGCATATTAGTTAATGTAAGGCCATATGATGGTGAAAAATATCATTATATCATGCGAAAAAATCACTTAGGGATTACTTAATCAATGTGTTCAAAATTGAAACTAATAAAGGGTACTTAAGGAAAGCACACATGGGCATATTTACAAGACTCTGTAGGTGTCTGTTAAAAATAAATGTGTTAATAATAAATGAAAACCTTAGATGAGTTAGCAAAAATGCAAATAACTAAATTAAATTTTAGAAAAGAAAAAACAATTAAACAAACAAAGGCAACATTACCTCTACAATGAAGTTTCAGACATTGGTGAAATAAGAGAAAGTTGCATGATTTCATTTACATAGGGAAAAAAGCAATTCTAGTGTGAATTTGGATATTTCAATACATATAGGTCGAATTCTCTCTTAGTTAGACTACACACTTAGTGCACTTTGATGGGTGACATTAATAAAGAAGGGATGAGGTCATCATTTCTTCTCTATTATGTGACTGGAGTAGGACTAGACTGGGGTCATCTTGTTCTAGCCTAGGATTAGACTGGGGTCATCTTGTTTTTCCTTAGTTGAATTGTGGAATCAATCATTAGCTATGGATGGTAAAACAAATGATTGCTAGAGAGACGTAGAGTTTTATTGAGCCCAGGGAGAGATATGAAGTTTTGTGGTGGGAAAAAGAATCTTATAGTTAAACATAAAAATTTTTCAACAAATGAATAGGACATAAATTTCAAGCCATTATAGATCCCATAGGAGACTTTCACAACTATTTTTTTACTAATTGCACATGGGGACCACTAATTTATATGAGTTTGTTGTTTCCCATGCTTGGAGGATTGGAAGTAATGGATTGACTAATTCCCACTGCCACCGTTTACTGTCCTTCCTTAAAAACAATGATAGTGCCATATACTACATACAAGTACCTTGTATGAATCAAAGATAGTCAATATTATAATGTGGAATTTGCATATTGGATAAAACTAAAGTCAGTTGGTCTATAACCACTTCTTCCATTGACATTTCATCCATTACATAAAGGATAGATGTGTGGAATTACAGTGAGTTTAGACCCTCAAGGTATCAATAATCTAGAAAGTAACATCTTCTAAGCATCTTCAATAATAACATGTCGAATTCTTATAAAAATAGTTTATCAACTTCTGTTATGATGAATTTCAATGTTGTAGGTAGTTTTGAAGAACTGCATAAAGTAAATATTGCTACATTAATAGATTATATTTTCAATAAATCATCCACTAACCCATAAGATGTTAACATGTCATAACTCTAAACCATTTTCCCAACATCAAATATTTTATAGTGAAGAATTTCATCTGAAGCTTGAAATTCAAGTTGCAATTAGAACATGATATAAACCAACATCTATAAAAAGAGATTGAATTACTGAAATTTGATTTGATTTTCGGCTCCTGTGATATTAGTCAATTATTTAGGAACCTTAAATATCATTAGTTATCACATTTAATTATTTTGTTTTTGCATAATTAAATCTTTTAGTTACTTTCTAGATTTATAATATTTTACTGGAAGTGGTGTTCGCTAACAAGATGGCATTAAGTTCTTATGCCTATAAAAACAAATGTTGTTTGGAAAAAGATGAAAAGATTTTGTTTAAAAGTTAAAAGGTTGAAGTAATAATGTAATCCTTATAGAACCCAAAAGGAGAGCAGGGGAATAGGGTGCTTAAACAATTTTCTAAGATAAGAACTTAAACTACCTAAATCAATTCTAAACTATACAAAGTCTCTAAAACAAAATTTAACCTATATGGAATGTTATACCAATATAATGTAATTAAACAAAATTCAAACATTTAAAAAGTTAACCATACTATGTAAATAATTAAAAGGATAAGGAAAGAAGTATATAGTAATATTTATAGAGGTTTGACTAACCCATTGTAGCCTACGTCCTCTCCCTACAAACTTTGTTAGAATTTTCACTAACTCAAATCTTTCTTAGGCCAAAGAGTAACCATTACAACTTCTTTCCATAAATGAGGTGAAGAGAAACCTTACAATCTTTCTTTAGGGTAAAGAATAACCCTAACGTAATCATGAATTTTCAAGGGTCAAGAGGAACCCAATACAACAATCTTCTCTTCTACTAAGTGAAGAGGAACCCTTTTACCAAAATTAATTTCAATAATAAATGTTTTAATAATAAGCCCGAAAATCAAGTTCTCAAATTTCACAACTTCCAATGCAAAGCTTTATCTAAACTAACACTTAAAGGGCTCAAAATGATGCATTAAATTCTACAAACATAATCACACATTTTAATCCTATCTTTAATGCTCATTCAATAACATAATCTAACAAATATCAATCCTTAAATTTTTTCAATAACCAAAGCACCTCAAATATTCTTTATGAAAGGTGGAGAGCAACTTTTAAATAATATTTTTAAGGTAAAAAGGATCCTATACCTTAAAAATCAACACAAAAAATTAAATCTTCAAAAAACATATGAAATATACCGTTTAATGGTGTTTCACTAAAAATTCCACAAATAAATGTTTCTAATGCATTAAAAAACAAAATATATGAATAATAAACATCTTGAAAGCTTAACAAACTAGAATATGAAGGATTGAAACCAAGATCATCAAGATTAAACTTGAAACAAGAAGATTGAACAAAGTGGAACCAAGAACACTTGAAAAAATGATTTTAATCACTTTATATGTTCAAATCTCTCCCAAACTTACATATAGATCAATGCAAATGCAATATATCTCATATATGTAGAGTTTAAAAGCTTACAGAATCACTAGATGCATAAAAATATCCATTAGGATGATGAAAAAAAAAAGATTAAAACAAAAGAAGGAACTAGTCGTTATGCTTATAATTCGCAAACCGGTTGAATAATGACTGGTTGACTAGCGTGTTGACTAGTGTGCCTTAGTGGTCAATCGGTTGCTTGTGTATTAGCATACAACAATTGTAAATTTTGTTTAACCAATCCAATTCATTTTTTAAAATTCAAATCCAATTTAAACAATTGTAAACATCTTCTAAGTGAATTAAACATCAAGACATGCTAATTGAGATAAAAAATATAAATTGTCTTTGTTTATTACCAATTTCAGCAAAATTTGAAACTTTTGAATTTAAACCATTTTATACCATTACAAACCTTTCATAAACATAACAAAATATTTTATTCCACTACAAAAGTATTTCATATAAATTTTAAAACCAATTCTAAGACTGTTTTAATTTCTAAAATATTTTAATTTATATAAATATAAAGTTTTCCTTGGATATTGAAAATTTTCACTTTAAATAACTTCAAACCTTTTCAAAACTTCCAAAAATTTCCTAATCAATTGAAAAATATTTTTCACACATAAAATTGACCCAAACAAATTCAAACGCACTTAAGTATTTTTGAACAATATTTCAAACCACCTAGATTCATTAAAAGGAATATTTTAAAGATAATTCACACAATTTCTTCTTGTTTATGAAACTTAATACTAATGTGACATTCCAAATCAATTCCTATTATGCATATTTCATAAAAAAATTCAACCACATTCTAAGACTTAGGCCAAAATTCTAAATGAAAATGCTCATGCAAATGTAATAAGAAAAAGTGACCACTTTTAATCATCGGTAAAGATCATACAAGCTTAAAATAAAAATACAAGTCTTAAACCTATTCATTCTTCTTTATGACTTTGAACTTCATTCTTGATCTTTACTCCTATGCTTGTTCTCATTTTCTTCACTTGAAACACCTCTTCTTTGGCCTCCAGGTACATGATTTTTCACAATTTGCCTTTTCCTATTTGACTAATTACGTTAAAACTAAAAAGTAATAAAGATGTCTTGTCATCATAAAAACTAATGATTAGAATCTCCTTTGGTTCAACAATTTCCCCCTTTCTGATGATAACAAAACATGTGATATTAAGAGAATATAAAATACAAAACACATATATGTAAAACATTTCATCTAAATGCTCCATTAATTATGAAATGATATAACTATCCTTTCCATTAATTATGAAATGATATAACTATCCTTTCTTTTAACTTAAAACTAACATCTCTCCTAATATCACACAATTCTCTTTCCCTTTTTGACATCATGGAAAAGATAAACATCATTTAAAAATATCATTTATTAAAAAAATTTCACTTATTATGAGAGAGATCATAAATTTGTTAAAAATCAAACTCAAATATGATTTTTAAAATCTCTTACAATGATTTCAAGATCCTACTAAAAATAACAATTGTAAACATTAAGTCATATGCTTTAATACCACTTGTAGAAAAATAATCATATCAAATTGTAAAAGACACTCCCCTTAAATATATGCATTTATACTTTGTGGGACAATGCAGCATGCAAAGGGATTAGAAATACAAAATGCATCATAAAGCATATGTTCTGCATCTTTGTGCTTAAAAAAAATATATTTTCCTACATTATACATATTGTTCATCAAAAACTCCTATTTTTGCATCTTTTTGTACTGAGGATACATATGCACTCATATTATACCTCTTATGTCTGTTTAGCATGAAAACCACATACTTACTCATGTTATACATCTTATACATAAAAGTACACAAAACACATACTTCATATATTATGTTATAAAAATGCAAATCATAAGCATAAATGATAGGCAAAAGTTGACTCCCCTATATGAAGCAACTAATATCTCATAAGCTTTTAAAACCATATAAGAACAATTGAAATATGGAAAAGGTATACTTTCCCTAAATTTATGCATTGTGAAAAACTTGATTATATGAGGGGAAAGTATATATGTCAATTTTTTTTAAAATATGCATAATTTTAGTTATAATACCATTTGCAAAAAAGATACCACTTGTAAAAACATGATACCAATTTCAAAAACTATTTAGTCTAACATAGGCAATTCTCTAATTTAAAAAAATCAAATGTAAACTCTAATAACATTTGTAAAAGAAGCCATTTGTGAAAGATACTTATTGTAAATTACACCAATTATAAATGATACTCTCCTATACTTAAGCAAAATCCTTTTTTCAATCATGTAATAATTTTAATGTTGCGTACTAAATTCAGAATTCATTCTATCTTCTTATGTAATAGCTTCCCCTAAACACATTAATTTGATTTTTTACATAAAACCTATGTGTTAAGGCCAACATTCTCAATTCATCCACATGCCACCAAATATGTGTCAAGAAAAATTTTATCAAGTAAAAGCATAAAAGTACCTCCATTTTGCATCACCATTTGATATCATATTCTTTGCTCCTGACTTGGTTCAATAATATTGTTTGGTTAGCTCATTCTACAAATTTGTTGGAGATACTACATTTTGCTTCTTTTTACTTGATGCAAATTTATACCAAATGATATTAACCTATAAAATAAAGAAACTAATGTGTTATAAATACTTACGATGACTTAGGTCCTTGGGGCTTATCCTTAATATGTTTTCCCACCTATATTCTTAATGGTTTTCTAAACTTCTTATGCTTATCAGTGCAAAATGTTTCTATATGCCCAATATTACCATAAAAATAAAATGTTAAATATGCATGTTAAAATATATGATCTATATGCCCAAATGGATTTATTCTATCATGATGAGCTTTCCTAGGATAATGATATGACCTTGAATTTATATGAAAAGTGTTCCTAGGATTATACTCATGCATATAAGAGTTATAGGAATGCATTATGCCATTATGACCTAAATGAGGCCTAAATGCATTTCTTGATTTCCTATCATTATATGGTCTTATTAAATGTAAATGAGGCCTAGAATATGAATCAATCATATTTCTAGATTTATTGACCATGTATCATGCCATCGTGTCTCATATAAGGCCTCAAGTTATGCCGTATGTTCCAATGATGATATGGCCTCATAAGATGTGAATATGCAATGCTCTTAGGACTATAAACATGCACATATGTAATGTACCATGAGCTATACCATTATGCCTAAAATGAGGCCTAAATCCATTATACCTATTCACATTTCTTGGTTTACTATCCATAAATTCCCTATCATGGTGTAAATGGGACTTAGGATGTGATTGAAATGTACCTCTAGACTTATGAAAATGCATATAAGAATCATGGGAATGAATTGGAATTTTGTCTAACTTGATTCCAAAATGCATTATGAGATAGTTGTGTATTTCTACGAAAGTTATGGCTATTTCTACCTTGATGCACATTCTTCCTATCATTTGATTTAGACCTATATATGAATGCATGCTAATTTTTTCTCTTTTATAGTCTAGATATGGATGCAACCTTGTCAAATAAGGGTTTAGGCATAATTTTATCTTTTAAGTTCTTGCCCTTTACAAAAATGGTTTTTGCTTTATTAGAACGACTTCCGTCAATAATGCATCCTAAACTTTGTTTATCACCAAATGCCTTTTAGGTTCTAAGCATATTATTTGACTTCTCTTTACCTTTTGTGAATTTTGAAAATAAATCTTTAAACTTCCTTTTTTAAACACATATTTTCATTCAACAATTTCTCCCTATCATCAATCTTGACAACATTATACACACTTCTAGATTCTACCATGGAATTTAATTCACTTTTTAACCTATAAATTTCTAATATGAATGCATCCTTAGCTTCTAATATGTCATGCATTTCATTTTTCAACTTCTCACTTTCTAGGATACATGTATCCATTTTCTTCTTCAAAGATCCTTTCTCATTGACTAGCCTATCATTCTTAGTCATGAAATCATTCAAATTCTTCAACGCTTCCTTATGCTTAGAAGAAAGCTTCTTTCTTTTTAAACTAACAATTGTCATCATCATTTGAGTTAGAGTTAGAAGCTACCTCATTGTCTTCTTTTTAAGCATGTGATGAAGATGGAGCCTCATCCACCAAAGCCACAAAGCACTTATTCGAAATATCTTCTTCTTTGGATTTCTCCACTTCGTTTCATTGATCCTTCAATTCATTGACTCCATTGCCATGCACATAGATTTCTTCTAATCTGGACTAATATCACTAGCCAAAATGTACATAGAAAATTTCTCAATTATGCTGCCATCTAATGTATTTAATAAAGATATGCATGGAATTTTTGTTTAAAGAAACAACTTCTGAGTCATTCGTAAAAGCATAAGGTTCATTTTAAAAAAATTTGCCATAAATCAGCATTTTAATCTATAAAGTAAAACTTCATCCTAATTTTCCATTGTAAGAAGTCACTTCTATTAAACAAGGGTGGCCTATATACTTCTAACTGTTGTTGATTAAAATTATCACTAGAATAGGCCATGTCTAAGATTTTCTCACCAATTTCCTTAGAAATTTTAGCAAAAGTGAGACCTCACTCTAGTGCGACTTCTAAGCCCTATGGTATATAAGAGGAGTGTGAATTGTGTGTATTTAAATTCTTTTCTAAACTAAGAATTTAAACCACCTAAATCAATTCCAAACTATATGAATTCCTTAAATTTAAATTAAAACCATATGGAATGTTATGCCAATATAATGAAATTAAAAAAATTCAAGTAATTAACAAATTAACCGGACTATGCAAATAATTAAAAGGATAGCAAGCAAAGGATACACTAATATTTATTGAGGTTCGACTAACTCACTTTATCTTATGTCTTCTCCTAATAAACTTTGTTGGAATTTTCACTAACTCAAATCTTTCTTAGGGTGAAGAATAACCCTTACAACTTTTTTTTTACCTTAAAGGAGGTCAAGAGCAACCTTACAATCTTCCTTTAGAATGAAGAGTAACCCAAATATAATCTTGTTTTTCCAAAGGTCGAGAGGAACCTAATACAAAAATTTTCTTTTCTAATGGGTGAAGAGGGATCCTTTTACAAAAACCAGTTTGAACAATAAATGTTCTAATAATAAGCCTCAAAATCAAGCTTTTAAAATTCACATCACTTTTCAATACAAAGCTTGATCAAAATCAACACTCAAAGGGATCAAAATGATGCAAATGTAACAAACTTAATCACAGAATTGAATCCTTTTTTTAATGCTCATTCATCAACATAATCTAACAAATATCAATCCTTATACTTATTCAATAACAAAGCCCCTCAAATCTTCTTCTTGGAAGGTGAAGAGAAATCTTTAGACAATCTTTTTCAAGGTGAATAGGAGCTTATACCATAATAATCAACACAAAAAAATCAAAATTCCTAAAGAACATACCAAATACACCTTTAATGGTCTTTAACTAAAAGTTCAACAAATAAATGTTTCTAATGCTTTCAAAAACGAAATATATAAATAATAAACCTCTTGAAAGCTTAACTGAATAGAAAATGAAGTACTGAAACCAAGAAAAAAAATATTAAACTTGGAATAAAAAGATTGAACTGAGTAGAACCAAGAACACTTAAAAAAAATGAGTTTAATAACTTTTTATGCTTAAATCTTTCTCAAACTTGCATTAAGATGATCAAATTCAATACAAGTCATATATATATATATATATAGAGAGAGAGAGAGAGAGTGTAGAAGCTTCTAGAGCTATTGGATGCAAAACTTATCCATTAGGCCGATGAGAAACTATTGAAAATGGAAAAAGAAACTAGCCATTATGTCGGCATATCAGTAACTAGTCAACCAATACTGGTCAACTGGTATGCCTTACTGGTCGACCGATTACTATTGTATCAGCATACAACAATTGCAAATTTCATTTAGGCCAACTCTAATTTATTTGTTTTAATTTGAATTCAATGAAATCAAGTTATAAAACATATTTTAAGTGAATTTGAATGCCAAGACATGATAATTAAGATTAAAAAAACACAAATTGTCTTGGTTCATTACCAATTTAAGCAAAATTTGAAACTTATTGATTTTAAACCTTTTCAAACCATTTTAAACCTTTCATAAACATAATAAAAACATTTTATTTAACTAAAAAATATTTCACATACATTTTAAAACTAAGTTCCAAGGCTATTTCAATTTTTAAGATTTTTTAATTTATTCAAATGCAAAGTTTGCCTTAGCTATTGAAAATTTTCACTTTAAACAACTTTATATTAATGTGACATTCTAAATCAATTTTTGCTATGCAAATTTCATAAACAAATGTAGTCAAATTCTAAGTCTTAGACCAAAATTCTAAATGAAAATATAATAGGTAAAAGTAAGCCCTTTCAAGCAGTAATAAAGATCAAGCAAGCTCACAACAAAAATACAAGTATTAAACCTATTCATTCTTCTTCTTCATAACTTTGAACTTCATTCTTGATCTTTACTCCTATGCTTGCTCTTATTTTGTTTTTCATTTCAAACTTCTCCTTTTTGGACTCCACATGCATGGTTTTTCATAATTTTCTCTTTCATATCTCACTAGTACACGAAACTAAAACAATAGTAATAAAAATGTTTTATCATTGTTAAAAGTAATGATTTGAACTTCCCTTGGTTTAACAAATAGTTATTGGTAATGATGATTACATTGATAATAATGAAGACTTTCTTTAGCTGTACATTTCATATGGATCGACATATAGCCGTCACTGGGTGGCATTCTTTTTTTTTTTTACAAGTACTTCTGTGACATCCCTACATCTTAAGCATTGATGGATTTTGTACATTGTTGAGTCACATTTTGTAAGTCTAAGGATGAAAATCGCCACCTTGAATGATGTTTAACTCCTAGAAATTTTTGTTTAAGAACATAATGCAATTAATATAGGATGTCTACTGCTAAATTTTCATGATTTCATATCTCCATAATCGTTAAGCAAGCTTCCATCACAGGGATGTGGTCAAGTAGTAATGGATAAAGTAAAAGGCAAGCACTATAAGGATAAAGATAGATTTATTGGATGATTTGTGTTCTGTTCACATGAATTTCCAATTTAAGAATAAGGACAAAGTAAGATTTGGCAGAAGAATTGTGTCATGTTAACATGAATTTTACATTTAAGAATACATATAGAAAGCAAAAGTGGAGTGAGTATGCCCTCCCTTACCCTTTGTTAGACTATAGCAATAAGGGCAAATTAGGTTATCATACAGTTAAAGTTATGGAATAAACTGCAAGGTTATGGTTTGAGTACCATATATATGGATCTTTGGTTTATAGATGTTAAAAATTTGCACAAAATTGCTCTATTTATGTCTTAAAGTAATCGCCATTTAGGATTTATAGAAATATGCCATCAATAAAAACATATATAGTATTAGAGGCTCTCTTTCTATTGCTTGCTTTATTATTTTATAATTGTGCCTATATCCCTTAAAGTAATAACTTGAACAATCCAATTAAAGCTTGTTATTTCATTGTATTCCTAATAATGAATAGACTTTATGCTGATAGCACTTTTATATCCAAGTCTTTCTCCAAGTGACCCGATGAGGAAGCATTGCTTGTTTTCCGAATGTGATTAT
>JAOXYD010021505.1:0-28209 GCA_028565735.1 Pinacopodium congolense
TAAAGAGAATTGTGAAAGAAGGATATGGGAATAAGTATAACATAATTCATACTTTTTATTTTATTCAAAATTTGTAATTATTTTGCATTTTACAATTAAAAATTAATTAATTAAAACCCCTTATTCATTTCATTCTAGATTTGATCAAATGACTTCAACCAATGATTTTATTTTTTTATATTTAAAAGGCAGTAGAGCTTGATCATGCGCTCAGTGATCTAATTTTTACCTTGACATCACTAGATAGGTCAGTCAAGTCATAGAATGATTTCTTGGATTTTATTATTCTTATAAAGACATTTAGTGGTAGCTTATTGAGTTTTATGATAAATTAGTGACCACTTTATTGCTACTCATTTTGATTTTTGGATTAGTTAATATTTTATGATAAATTAGTGATATTTTTGTATTGAACGCATTAAGATTTATAGGGAATGGAGCCATTATTATAATTTGAACATGTAGGTATTTCATCATTATTTTTACAAGAGTTTTAGTTAGACTGTTCTTCTTCATCTAAGAAATATATGTGAGCCACTTCGTCATACTCACTCTCCTCTTTAAGTTGGTTAGTGCATGATAGTATTTGATTTATACATCTTTTTAACATGATTTTGGAGGTTAAGATCCTAGGTTGAGGCTATTCCATGAAGTTTTTATGCTTAATTGTGTTAAACTTTGGGTAATTCTATAAAAATGATAGTTTTTGTAAGTCTTGGTTGATGTATATAATCATAAAAAGAATTAGACAATTCCTGAGATTGAAAAGTGAAAGAAAGATAACTTGACAGTGGGTTTCACGACCTAATTCATGGCTATGACATAGACCATGAATTTTCTAAGAAAAAGACAAGAAGATTGAAGGAAGATAGTAGGTTCGAAAGGAAAAGATCATGGTTCTACCACACCTAGTCCCACGTCCTCTCTTACAATCGTGACTTTGGCCATGGGAGAGTCAATTCCAACTCCTATTTAGGTGGTGTTTCTATGTTTTTTTAGGACTTTTGACCTTTTAGACTATAACAGCTACCACCAAGATTTCAAGACCTAATTCCAAGCCAAGTTTACAAATTTTTAATCAATTAAAAGAGGAGAATATAAAAGGATAGTGTATATTGATAGATTAAGAGGATTTCCAACAACTTGCATTGAAGATTCAAGGATCAAACATCATGAAAATGAGTTTTTCAATACCTTTGTCTTGCTTAATTATTGTTGAATTTATTTATATAGTTATGAACTAAATTCTCTTAGGATCTAGATATGATGAAATTTAAGATTGATAGTTTAATGTTTGTTCTTTGATTTAACGTAAAATATCTAGATTTATCTTAAGTTTATTTATAAATACAATTATATTGGATTAAAATTTTTACATGAAATTTCAATTCTTTTATTTTATTTCATACAATTAGATTGAGAAATCAACCTTATAAATTGATCAATCCATGCATAGAGGCAGGCTTACTTAAGTTTCCTGAGTTAAATTTAAAACCTAACAAAAAAAAATAAAATCAATAAATCGAAATAATGCATCTAACTGAGAAGAGATTAAAATTAATCAACCAAGAATATAGGAGTCATATTACTCGAGAGAGATTATAATTTTCTTAAGAAATTTTATCATCTAATTAAATTAGGTAAAGCATTAAATCAAGATTAAGCATTAAACATGTTAATGTCTTAGGGGGATTATTCACCTAGGTCCTGCTTTCATCAATTGTATCTTTATCTAATGAATTATTTTAAAATTATGATTTTATTTAGTTGTTTAGTTTTATTTTAATCAATAATCAAATCAATCAATCATTGTAGTTGCTAGATTAGATAATATAGAGACAGTTAGTACTGATAATTGTGATCATAGGATGATATCAGATTCACCTAAGCTATACTATAAGAACGATATGTGCACTTACTTTATTGGTCTTAGTGTTGTTTAGTTTGCAATTCACTCATATATTTATTTAAAACTAGACTGTAATCAGTGCTTACATGGATGATCTCTAATATGTGCCAAATTTCATAAGTAGATTCATAATTTAAAACTCTATTAAACTCGTTCCTATTCAATGCATGAAATAAGATATGTAAAAACTTTACAATTAAGAGACATAGGTGTTTCATCTCTTTCATCCCATTCATTCTCAACCTTTGGTGCTATTTTCTCTTCATTATCTATAATTATTATTTTGATTGGAGAGTGAGGGCTACTATTTAAAAATGAACTCTTATAGCTAAAAAAATGTTTATCGTAATTCCTAATCTCTATAATTTTCACCATCAAAATAATGTGTCATAATGACCTTATACCCACTATTTTGTTAGAAATATACCTATATGAGCCCTTAATATGATACCAATTATTAGGTCTTATATGGAAACTAAGAAGTGGTGGATTAAATGGCTCTAAATTTTTCTAAGTCTCTTACACCTAATCAAAAATTTCCCTCCTAAAAAATGTATAATATAAAAGCTATAAACAATTTAGTAAACAATATATGATATAAATTAAAAAAAGGTTTAAACAATATATTAAATAATATTCAATGATTGAAAAAAAGACTTAAAGGTGAAAACTAATTTATAGTGGTTCGGTGTCTAACTCCGTATCTATGTCCACTCACCAACTCTTCGTTGGAAATTTCATTATCAACTATAATGTTACAATCACTTCTTTTTTTATATGGGCTTTAAGGTAACCCTTACAATTACTCTTTTTTATTGGGCTTTAGAGTAAACCTTTACAAAGTAGGCTCACAACCAACTTCACCTTAAAAATACACTTAAAAAAGCTCAATTTGACCATCCCAAGTGTTTAAGGGGCTCCATAACTTGAACTAATTGTATGAAAAAAAAAAACTTCACAAAACATATTAAAATCAACCAAAATAAACACCTAAAAGTTTTCTCAACTTAATATGACATTTCTAAACACTTGTTCATTCACTTCATACTCCATTGATGCATAAACAATGTCATAACATACCATTGGCACCCATTCATTATCAATTAATTCATTTTACCATTGAGAAACTAGCCATTTATACCTGTTTACATGAAGTGTTGGTTGACTAGCCCTATGTACCGATCAAATAGTGCTTCGTATTAGTCAACCAATTTAAGACAAATTCACATACTACTCAACTTATTCATGTATATTGGTCGAGTAGTCATTGGTTAGCCATCACTTATCAACCATTCCTTCACTAGACTAATTTTTAACATAATCCAACACACCTTAACGCATCCATGTCACTTCAAATCAAGTCTTAGAACTTTTAAGAACTTTCTCTTCAACTTTTAACGCATCAACCACCACTTGTTATCCATTCCTTCACTAGACTAGTTTTAGCATAATACAACATACCTTAACACATCCAAGTCACTCCAAATCAAGTCTTAGCACTTTTAAGAACTTTCTTTTCAGCCTTTAATGCATCCTATCTCTTTTTCACACAACGTTTAACGTATTCACACATTCTTAACATATTTACATAATCTAGCCTAGAAAACACATTCTAATATTTTTAAACACTTTTTTAAACAATCTAATTAGTCCAAAAAAAAGTTTTAGGGTATCAAGATGATTGTTAAAAGCAATTCTCTAGCAATTCCTCTTAATTATGAAACTTGTATTCATCAAACTAAGTATGATATAATATGCATGATTTGCGCTCTTTAACATTATAGAAAGACCAAGATAATTGATATGGTTATAGTTTATAGTTTTTTATGATATTAGATATGCAATTAGCCCTATTTTTGATGATAAATTGTTCAATTTATATTTTTATAGTTTAATTTATATTAATGCCAAAAAAATGAGAATTGTTGTAAAAAGAATCATATTTAGAGCATTTTTTGAAATATCAACGTCCCTTATTAATGGTTTTATTGATATCTCTTGTTCGAACCATCATTAATGCCATAATGGAGTTCAACACAGTTGATCTCTAACAACATCCATTGATGTCTGCAAAAAAATTTTTCCAATTGGTTAACATGATTAATATACAAATGATTAACATGAGGTATTAAAAGCATTGTTAATTACTAAGTTTAGGCATCATTGATGTCTGCAAAAACATTTTTCCAATTGGAATATTACTAATATTACAGACCATTTTCCTCTAACATACAATAGTCATCCTTAAGATATGTAAGAGGACCCTTACAAATTTGGGCAAGTAGTTTTTAGCAACCAATTTTGTTTCTTCTATCCATTCATTAACTTGATTTTCATATACAATCACTTTTGGCTTTAAGGCTCCTTTACATCTTTTAAAACACTTTTGTCTTTAAACCTACACTTTATCTTCAAACCTATCTTTTGAACACATTAAAAAAAATAAAACATCAGTGGTATTATTTTTTCATCATTAAAACCTAGATGAAACAATTAATACATGTAAACAATTCTTTCCTTCAAGGAAATCTTGAAGAAATTCACATGTAATAGTTACTTAGATTCATTAATCCTTAATTTTCCAATCATGTTCATCGACTGAGAAAGGCTATTTATGGTCTTCACCAAGTTCCACAAGCCTGGTATAATGAGTTGAAACATATTTTATTTCTCATAAATTTACCAATTCACAATTAGACATTCCTCTTCATCCTTTCCTTTGAGAAACAATTTGTTTTTCTCTTTGTGTATGTTGATGACATCATTGTCACAAGTCTTATGCATTAAGTAATCCATTCTTTAGCTCAACAATTCTCCATCATTGATCTTGGTGACATTAACTTCTTTCTTGATCTAGAGGTATTTCTATTAAAAATGACATTATTCTCCCCCAATGTAAATACATTATTGATCTTCAATGCAAGCATAACATAAGTTATGTAAAGGGAGGTATAGTGCTCTCTCTATCATACAAAAACTTTGTTTATAAGATGGCTCAGCTCCAATGTATCCTTCTCAATATCCACAAGTTAATAGTGCTCTTTAATACCTCTCATTCACGAGGTTGGATATATCTTATGTAGTGAATATATTATCTTAATTAATGCACTATCCAATAACTTCTCGTTAGTTAGCTGCTAATTTTGTTCTCCCCTACCTTAAACAAACCATTACTCATGGCCTCTTACTTCAACATTCTTCTTCTATGCAACTTTAAGCTTTCTCTAACCATAATTTTCAAGTAATGTAAATGGTAGCACCTCCACTACCATAATCTTCACATTTCTTAATAATAATTCAATCAATCGGTCTTTAAAGAAACAACACACTATGGCCCTTTCATTCACTGAGGCTGAGTATCATGTTATGGCAACTACCATTGCTTAAGTTAATTAGCTTCCAATTTTGCTTACCAAGCTTCATTTTTCACAATCCAGATAACCTATGGTTTTTTATGAAAATGTTGATACTACTTATCTATGTCAAAATACTATGTTCCATAGTCGAATGAAGCATATCAAGGTTGATTTTCACTTTGATCGATCACGAGCTCAAAACAACTTCATATGGTTTATGTTCCCTATATAGATTAGCTAATCAACTCACTTACTGAACCTCTTAGTCATTAGCAATGTTAAAATTAATGTCTCAAGATTGGCTTTGTAGACACATAGCCTATCTTATAGGGGAAATATAGGGTATTAAATCCAATATCAAAGAATTTTTCTTAATCCTAACTAATTAATCAACATTAATAAAGTATCAAATCCCATCCTAAAACATATGCCTCAACCCTAGCAAATCAATTAATATATCCTCATTTAGTTAGTCGCTTTATTATAGTTTGATTTTATACCAAATAAAGAACTTGAAATTGCTCTTTTCTTTATATATTGGTTACATATATATATATACACACACATACCTATTGTATCATGAACAAAATCAAGTTCCTTTATCGTATCAGTAGCACTTATTACAAGTCATCTATTATGTATCATTGAATATATTAGCAAAACCTTTTTTATTCAATACAACCTCATCATTTTGCAGTCAGTTAATTAGATGAATGTTGGTAATGGGTTTCCAAAATAGTAAATGTGTTGAACAATAATGCAAAAACAAAGTACGTGTGTGTTTTTTTGGTTAATTTATAGTTGAGTTAAAGTCCTAGTCTTAAATAGTTAAATATTATATTTCTAAGTTATATAAATTAGTTGTTAGTTCATTGTGATTATCCTTTAAGTAAAGGCATACAATCAACTTTGATATCTATATATTTGTGGTATAATAAGATGTATCCCTTTCAGCTCTATATTCTTATGCCTATAACCTGTTTTATAAAATTCCACTTCATTTCTCTATATTTTGGTTACTTAAAGAAAAGTTTGTGACAATTAACAGGACCCTTTTTTATCATCCAGTATTAGAGCTAAAACAAAGTTCTTATGGTCAATAACAACATGGATATTAACACTGATTCCTTCTATTCCTATCTTTAAAGGTAGTGGGTACGATGTTTGGAGCATTAGAATGAAGGCTCCCTTCATCCCTAAGACTTATGGGAGTTTGTAGAGAAAGGATATAATGAAATAGGAGTTACGACTAAATTTATCAAAGACTATTAGAAGAAAGATTCTAAAACTCTATTCTTTATTCAACAAGTTGAAAATGAAGCCATTTTTCCTTATATAGAAATAGCCAAAAAGTCAAAGGAAATATGGGATTTACTTCAAATGTGTTACCAAGGTATAAACTTTTAAGATCAAGGCTCTTCCATGAAAATTTGGAAGTTTTTTTTATGAAAAATTGTGAATCTCTTGATACTTATTCAACAAAGCTATCAAGAATTATGAACTAAATATACATATGAGGATGTGTCTAAGCAGAAGTTTATAGAAAAAAATGTCAAGGAGTTTATATAGGAGGTTTGAGCATATAGTGGCTGCCATAAAAAAAACTCAAATGATTCAACTGAGCTAACTATTATTAAGCTTTTAGGTACCCGATATTCCATGAAAATAGTCTAAAGCAATATGATGATCAAGGTATGGTGGAAAATGCTTTTTACACTAGTGTGCAGCTATCCAAAGACAATTATAATGGCAACAATAAGTGGTAGAAGTAATAATGGAGAGCCAAGCAACAAAAAGCTTCACAATGGAAATTCTTATCGTAGGAAGCAAGCAAGAAAAGGTGGTGGACAATTTGGTGATCAAAATAAAGATGATAAAGAGCAAGAAAACAATGGTGAAACTCATAAAAAATTTAAATGCTATTACTATAATAAATTTCGTCATATTGAAAGGCTTTTTAGGTTGCAGGAAATGAATGAAAAGCAAGCCAAATTTACTAAACAAGATGTAAAAGATAAAGAAGAGTCTCTATCTCTTGCTTATTATACAATGATGGTGTGTAACTCAAATGTTTGGTTCATGGAAAGTGGGTACGGTAATCACGTGATAGCAAATTCAAAAGCCTTTATCAATTTAGATGAATTAGTGAAAATCACAGTAAAAATGCAAGATGGTGTGGTTCATGAAAGACATGGAAAAGGTGATATGCAAATATAAAATAAGAGCATTAAATATGTTCTTCACATTCCTCTTATTAACTCTACCTTGTTGAGCACGATTAATTTTTAAGAGAGGGATACTACCTTGTCTTTAAGAACATGTCTTATGATATTTATTCTAATTCAGACAAGAAGATTTTATTGTTCAAAGTACCAATGATAAAAAAAAATAATTTTTTTCATTAACTTATAAGTGATCAGCTTGCTTTCAAAGCATCTTTAGAAGCCAAAAATTGGCTATGGAATTATCAATATAGGCATTTAAATTTTATAAATTTATTTTATTTCTCTAACTAAAATTTAGTTAATAGAACTATTCATGTTTATAGAGTTTGAGAAATTTGTGAAACTATTTTTTTTTAAGTAACATCGAGAGGCTTTCCTTAAAAGAAAGGTTAGAAGAGCATCCAAGCCTATGGAAGTAATGTATGCAGACTCATTTGGATTAATGAGAATCTCTTTTCTTGATAGTAACACTTACTTCATTATGCTTGTTGATGATTGTTGCAGGTTCATATGGGTCTATTTTGCTAAAGAAAAATTAGAATCCTTACCCATCTTCAAAAATTTTAAGAGTTATGTGGAAAGCCAAAGTGGATAATCTTTAAAGATGCTAAGGATAAATCATGGTAATGGATTTCTTTCAAATGAATTTGATAGTTTTTGCATTGAATTTGGAATTTTAAGGCAATTAATAGCCAGTTACACACTACAATAAAATAAAGTGACAAAGAGAAAAAAAGAAAAGCGTTGTAAAGATGGCCAAAAGCTTAATTAAAGCAAAGCTTTATGCTAGGTGTTGAATCCAATAAAAATAAATTCCTACTCTAAAACAAATAAATAACTTATAGATAGTGATGAGTAGGGTTATAGTCTATAGAGATTAGGTTAACTTAACAATTTCTGAAGGTCAATAAAATAAATAAAAAAGGGTGGTTTTGAATATCAACTAAAGGAAACAAAATTAATTAATATAAAAATCAGAATAAGTAAAAATTCATTAATAGATAGACATCTAGTCAAAGGTATAATAATCTTAATAATTCCTTTCAAATTGATCATTAACATAAAGATTAATTTTTTCGATTCCTAAATATTGAACCAAAGGTGATTCCAACTAGTTTGGATGATGATAAAATGGCACTACAAATGGTTTTAATATGTTTAATATGTTAGAAGATACGTACATTAGAAACATGTTGAGGAGATGCATTTTGGAACATACCTTAGAGCATGTGGTATTAAGATGCATTTTGGAGTCTTGGAAATCAAGAGTCTTGGAGGATAAAATGAATGAAGATGAAGTTGAGGAAAGTATGTGCATTGGATCAAAATGATGAATGAAAGGCCAAAGTAGAAGTGAATAGGTTCTGATTTATATTTTCATTATAAGTCTCATCTTGGTCTTTTCATAGTATTAACATGTTTACATTATGCATTGTACATTCATGATTAGTGATGTTGCATATAGGATGCATAATCAAGAGGAATTGCATGTGAACGTTTTTAAAAAATCCTCTTGATATAATGAATTGGTTTTGAGAATTAATGTGTTGTGTGTGTTAAGACTTATGTGAAAAAAAAAGGATAAGTTGTGTGAACTGATTAAAAGTTGTGCAAAATGAAGTGATTGAAAATAATAAGATAAATTTTGAGATTATAATATGTTGATGTCTATTAAGAATATGTTAAAAGAAGAAGATAAGATGAGTGAAAGTGATTATATTTATAGAAGAAGCCAAGATGTGTGAATTCTATTAAGAAAATATTTTGTAATGATTGTAATTATTTAAAATGTATTATAATGTGTATGAATAAATTAGGAATTGATTTGGAAAACCAGTTTAGAAGAAGATCAATCAACTAGTATAACATAATGGTCGACCGGTTGTAAATCGACTAGTGCATGGAACATGTCGACCAATCATGGCAAGAATTGCATTCAATAGTTTGAAATAAATGGGAAGACCAAGTAAATGCAATAAAACATTTGGGAATAGTTATAAACATTTAGTTGAGTGTTGTCACCCATAAATAGGTGTGTATAAGTGTTGTTTAATCATCCAAGAGTATAAGAACTTATATACAAATAAATCAAAGTTTTTTGGGTATTATATTGTGTTGTTGTTTGGTCTTTGGTTTGGTTTGTATGGATGAATTTGTTGCATTCATTCTCAAAAGTTGCTTGTAAGCCTTTAGACACTTATGTTAATTAAGAGTGATATATTATGAAGTGTATTTTGTAGGGTATGTTTATGAGCACCTAAACACTTATGATGGTAAAAATTGATATATTTTGAAGTGTATTTTATGGGGTAGTGCATTTGAGAGTGTATATTTGTAAAGTTTACACTTTAGCCTATTAAAAAATTGGGTTATGTAAAGGTTACACTTAAGCCTTCTCAAAAAGTAAGTCTTTGTAAGGGTTATCCTAGAGTCTGTTGAAAAAAGGACATGATAGTGGAATTCTCAACAAGTTATTGAGGAGTAAATGTAACAGAAAGAGATTATCTCTGAATCACTATAAAATCAATTTGTGAATTCTCTCCCTTAACTTCTAATTTAAAATTTTATTTTATAAGTTATTTACATTGCCTATATAATTATTAATATTATTTATATAATTCTCGATGTAACTTACACAAGATTATTTAAAGAAATTAGTGAATTTGGGACTGTTAACCTAGAAACATCTTAAGAAAAGCTATAATTAATCAATAATTATTTAACATCAATCATACTAATCACATTAACCATATTAAAACATGATTGAACATTAACTATCAATTAGAATAATTCTGATGTGAGATATCTAAAGCAATCGCTATAAAAAATCACAATCATTTAAGTGGAAAATTTTAACTTCATTTGGAAAAATTTTCATGAAAAAACACAATAAAATTATAGTAAACTATCTAATCCCCTCCCCTACACTTACATACATTATCCTTAATGTTTGATACAAAGACTTAGAAAATTGGTGAAATATAAGTAGAAGAGGATCAATGATTTTAAGTAAAACAAAAAATAAGCAACATAAAAAGAACAAGGCAAAGTTAAATCAAAACAAAGAGAATTTGGGTTGTATACCAAAAATCACCTCTAATTAATTTTACATAGCTAGACATTTCCTTCACTCAATCTTCATAAGTAGGATGGGCTAAATATCTCTCCTTAATATTAGAGACTTTAAAACCTTCATAAAAGTGTTTTAGACAACCACTTTAAGGGTTTTACCTATGTCTACACTTTAAATCTGAATTGTCATCTTAAAGAATCACATTAGTAATAATAAAAAGGCTTAATCCATATAAAATGCAATGTACCAAGAAATAATTTCAAACAAGGGTGATAAAGTACCTAAAAGGATTTCTTGGAAATCATTTGGTTATGAAAGTCCTTTGTTTTTTGCATTTTCCGTGTAACTCCAAAAGCCTTTATAAGCACCATTATAGACCTCTTCAAGCTCTTGTAATCATAATTGCTCTTTGGTTAGCAAATACGCTTTATCTTTTAACTGAATAGGAAGATGACATGATTTTCCCATACATTAAACAATAAATGGACATGTCTATAGGGGTCTTATATACGATGCAATAGGCTTAAAGTGCATCATTAATTCTCATGCTTGAATCCTTCCTATTAGGGTTAATAGTCTTATTAAGAATAGGCTTGACCTCTCTATTAAATACCTTTGCTTACCCACTTGTTTTTGAATGGTATGCTGTAGAAGTGTAATGAGTGATATACTTCTTAAATAGAGTGCCCACCATTTATTGAAAAAATGGCTTCCATGTCACCGATGATAGTTTTTGGTAATTTAAACCTAGCAAAAATATGTGAATTGATAAAATTTACAACAACTTTGGCATCATTAGTTCAAGTAGCCTTAGCTTCTACCCACTTCTAAAAATGAGCATTAGAAGAAGAAAAAAGACCCGTAAAATCAATATCCCACTCATCAAATATTTCATATATAATAATAGTAATAAGTGGCATTTAGTCTATATGCCCTATATTCCTATTCTTTTCACAATGTTCATAAGCTTTATAAAACATACATGCATCATGAAACAAAGTGGTACAAAAAAACCCACACTCTAACATTTTACATGTAGTTTAATTAGGACTAAAATGTTCCCTACATGAATAGAAAAAAATTAAGAATAGATGAAATCTCTTGTTTAATAAAACATTGCCTTATTACTTGGTTATAACAATGTCTTCTTAAATATGGATCATCCTAAACATAATATTTAGCATCATTTTTTATTTTATCTTTTTAAACACGAGACAAGTCATCGAGCAACATTCTAATACTAAGGGGTTGTATCTTGTAAGGATAAGAGATGCTCATCTGGTAAATCATATAATAGTGGTAATAGCTCTCCACTTATGATTAGGCAGCCAAGGTGATCTACAACTAAATTTTTGGCACCCTTTTTATCATGTATCTCCAAGTCAAACTCTTATAATAAGAGTATCTATTGAATGAAATATAACTTTGCTTTCTTCTTCAAGAGTAGGTATTTTAGAGCTGCATGATTGGAATAAATGATGAATTTAGTAGCAATAAAATGAGAATGAAGTTTCTTTAAAGCAAAAACAATAGTTAAAAGTTCTTTTTTCATTATTGGATAGTTACATTGTACACTGTCGAGAATTCTTAGCATACTAGATAACATGAGGGGCCTACCCAATTCTTTGTCCAAATGTAGCACTAATAGCATGATTACTAGTATCACACTTAATCTTAAAGGTAAGCTCTAATTAAGGCATTGTATGCATAGTGCTAAATTCAAAATCTCCTTTAGCTTTTCAAATATCACCTTACATACATCATCAAATTAAAATGCGACATATTTTGCAACAATTTGCATAACGATTGAATAATCTTAGAAAAATCCTTGATGAATCACTTATAAAAATTTATATGTCCAAGAAACTTACGTGAACCAAAATAATACCTTCATCCATTATTAAATGACATCTATCATAGTTTATAGTAAGGTTTACATTTATATATCTTCTAAGAACTTTGGAAAGGTTAGCTAGACACATATAAAAAAATAACCATATACTGTAAAATCAACTATAAATACTTCCATGATATTCTCCACATAATCTAAAAAGATAACCATGCATCATTGAAATGTGGTAGGTACATTGCAAAGTTTAAATGGCATGTGTCAGTAGGTGAACGTACTAAAAGGATAAGTGAAAATAGACTTTTCTTAGTCTTCAAATGCTACTAAAATTTGATGAAAGCCTGAATAAACATTAATAAAATAGTAATTAATATGATAAGGTAAATGTTTAAACAATTTATTAATAAATGGAAGAAGAAAATGATCTTTCCTAATGGTTTCATTTAACTTCTTATAATTGATATAAACTCTCCATTTGTTTTACACACGAGTAAGCACTAATTCAACGTCAAAATTTTTAATAAAAATCACATCTATTTTCTTTGGGACAAAATGAACTGGACTTGCCCACTTACTTTCTGAACCATCATCAAGAAGTTTTAAATATGCTTTTTCTTATCGGTTCCTTCATTGGTAGATTCCATTAATGTTGAACTTCTGTCAATGCCTTATTTTTCTCTACTAGTAATATTTTATGCATGAATGTAAAAGGGTTTAGTCCTTTAATGTCATCTATAGGTCATCTATGTTATGCTTTCTAAGCACTTGAAGCAACGTTTTTTTCTTCCATAATCTCAACTTATTATATATGATCATCAGAAGAGTTTTTTCTTCTCCTAAAAATGAGTGCTTTAGATGATCAAGAAAGGGTTTCAACTTTAACTTAAGTACTTACATAATAGAAGGAAGAGGTTTGGTATGAGATAAGGGAAAGTTAATATAGGATGCACCGTACTTTAAAGGCTTACGTGACTCCAATTTATAAACTATTTCTTGTAAATTAGAGTCCACACACATTTCCTTTGAAATTTCTATACCTTTTACAAGTAAAGTTTTTGCTAGGTACAACCTATAACTTATTATGATCATCAATTAATTTAAATGCTTGTTAAGCTAAAGTATCAATGACATTTATAAAAAAAGAAAAGAAAAGAAACATCACTAAGATATCACATGGCTTCATAAATATTAAACTTATTAATCTCGCAATTAAAATCCATAGTAAGTGTTCGATTATGCACATCAATCTTAGTTCTTGATGTCTTAAGGAGTAGTTTTCCTAATGAAATCAGGGCAGAATTAGGAGAACCTTCCTCTTCCATATCTGACACATAAAAATCCATAAACAAATATCAAACCATTTACTTGCACTAATACATCCTCCAACAATCCAGTAGGGTACACATTAGATCTATCATCTAATTGAATAATCACTCCTATCTCTCTAAATGGACTAAAATTCAATGATGACTAAGTATATAAGTATATTGAAGCTCCTAGATCACACAGAGCTTTCTCAATACATACATTACCTACTTTGCAAGGTATAGTAAACATACTTGTGTTCTTGCATTTTGAAAGTAATTTCTTTTAGAGGATTGCTAAAACATTCTTCCTTACGCTCACCTTCTCATTATCCTTTAGTTTTCTCTTGTTAGTACACATCTCCTTAAGAAACTTTGTATAGCAAAGTACTTGTTTAATAATATCAAATAAAGGGATATTTACCTTAACTTTACTAAAGGTGTTTACTTCATCCTTACAAAAGATCTCTAGGATCCCCTTCTCTTCTTCCTCTTTCTTGGACTTGGAGATTTTTGCAAGAAAAGGAGGTTATATAACTAATGTCTTAAGCTGTTCACCCTTGGATGCATCAAGCTTATTAGTTTAGTTTTGGGGAGTTATCATTTCCTTCTCAATCTCCTCCTTTAAATCTTGGTCATGGTTCAACTTCTTAAGCTCCTCTAACTCTTTATTGCTCCTTAAGGTAACTATACTAACATTATGTTTAGGATTAGCTAAGGCAACTTTCTTCAAGAATTTGGTCTACTAAAAATAGACACCTATTAGCTCAATTGATTTTCTAGATTTTGAATGCTCCTACTTTTCTCTTGTTGAAATTATTTTATCTTAGTGGTAAGTTTTTTAGCAATTTCCTTTAAAGACATATCTGGTAGTACATTATTATGATATTTTTGGAATGGAAACCTAGGACAAATTTGTTAAAAATTTAGCTGCCTCACTTCATGATTGAAGTTAGGATGATGCTTTTATCTTATATTGTACTTGTTTAAATAAGGATCATACTTTTTTTAAGTGGGCTAGGAAATCCTTTTAGCATCCTACCGAGAATCATCTTGAAGTGTTCGAAACATATTAGTAAGGTGGTCAAGGGTAACGTATATTCCAAAAGCCTTTACTTGTTAGACATTTCCTATAGCTAATTATTACATAAGAGACGCTAGATTGTAAATTTGATGCTCAAAGGATGATATATTTATCTAGATATCATCCCACGAGAATCATAAGTACTACCCATGCCTCTCTTATCTAATCTAATAGATTTGATGACTAATTAATTGACTTAATAATTGAAGTAAAGTTAAAAAATGATTAAGATCACAACCCAAAACACTTTACTAAATGAAGTTGGAATTGATATGAAGAATCCCCCCTAAACTTTAGCATGTTAAAAGCATTATCTTAATTCAATGTTCAACCTAATTAACTTAGACCAAAAAAATCCATTAATTAAACTATACTTTTTCTCAAATGATATAATTTCTATCCCTTAGTTGATTAACTAGAATCTCTTATGAATTTAATCCCTAAAATTATGCATTAATTTGAGACATGAACTTTAATGTTGGTTACGTTTGAATCTAATCGGGAAGGCTTATGTAAACCTATCTTTAGAACCCTATACTAGCCTTTTTATTCATGATATGATCTATTTTTATAAGTGATTTCTCAACCTAAATATATGAAATCAAATAATAAATTGAAATTTCTAGTAAAAACTGCAATTCAATACACTGAGTATCATGTACAAATCTAAGATAAATCTTGGTTTTATAATTAAATCGAAGAAAAAACATTGAATAATAAGTTTTAAGATTCAATCCATCTAGATCCTAAAGGTATTTGGTTCATAACTGTGAAAACATGTACAATAATTATTAAAATAGAAAAATTACTGTAAAACTCATTCTTATATTGTTTTATCCTTGAATTTATAATCAACTATTGTTAGATATCCCCTTAATCTATGAATCTTCACTATAAAGTTGAATTAGTCTCCTTTAATTGCTTTAAATTTTGGTAAAATTTTCTTAGAATTGTGTTTTAAAACTTTTTTTTGTGGTTATCTCTCTCCAAAAAGTCAAAAATCCCCTTGAAAAAAAGCCTAAAAACCATATTTATAAGAGTTAGACCTCTCTCAAGGCTAAAGTATGACTGTGAGAGAGGGAGAAAGGAGGGAGTCCAGATTGAATCATGACTTGAGTCATGACTATGACTCAAACAATGATTCACACTGTCTTTAGCTCAAAATTCCTACTTTTCTTGGGAAGATCACGGCTATAAAAGACCATGATTTGTATTATTTTGTCTTATTTTCACTGTTCTTCAATCTCATGAATTGTCCAACTCTTTCCACGATTATAATCAACATCAAAAGCCTCCCTTAAAACAATTGCAAAGGTAGTTGAAAATCAATTAGGTATTAAAACACAAATCATTTTAATTAAACATAGTTAATATCCCTTAATTCAATCATGATCATAACATGACTCAACTCACATACAATCACATAGTTAGTCATAACTCTTGACTCTTATGACACCTAAGAGGAGGATGAATTTGGAGCTTTAAAAATATCTTCCAAGTTATTCAACCTAAGTTCACAAATTATTAAATTATGTAAAATCTAAACAATATTATAACTTACTCTTAATTCACAAAACTAAACAAATAATCAAGCAAAAAAAGAGCAATTAACGGTTTAACAAACAATATAAATAATTTAAACAAAAATATAAATTAAATTCATAAATGTAAAAGAGTAAAGGAAGAAAGAAACAACTAATTTATACTGGTTCAGATATATCCACTTTCTCCTATGTTTAGTCCCTAATAAACCTTGTTAAGAATTTCAATATAATCCAAGAAAATACAACACTATTTTATAAATCCATCTTCAAGGATCAATGATAACCTTTCCTCCCTTTTGAATGGGTAAAGAATAACTGCTCTCTTCTTTTTCTAAGCTTAAGAATAACCTCTCTAACTTTCCTTTTCTAAGGCTAAGGATAACCTTTCAAATATTCTCTTACTTTTCACAAGGGTCAAGAATAACTCCATACAAAATTTCACTCTTAATTTTTCTTTTTCATAAACCCACTTCTTACAAAAAAAAAAACCTTACAAAATTTGTCACTCTTGATTCACTAAGGTGTATAAAGGCTCACACTACACTTGAAATGAATGTAACATAAATACTTATACAATACCACTACACTCATACAAGCATACATTAAACTTCACTAAAATCTCATAAACAAGCTCAAATCTTTTAAATAAGGCCTTGTTTACTTCGACTTTGGTTTTTGGTTTTTCTAAATAAAAAATCGATAAAGAAAACATACTAATGCAAAACAGAAATTGAAAAAGAAAACAAAATAACTAATACAAAAACACAACAACCACAACCCACAACCTACAACCTACAAACTAAATATCCTTTAAATATTTCTTTCACTTCTTAGACATATATAAAACACAAGTAAAACCTATTTATACCAAAAATTCTATCCCCAAACTAAATATAGCTGTTGTATAATATATAAAACATTATTATAAGTTTTCGTTGATTTTCGAATGATACTCTGCAATTTTAATGTTGATTGGTTGACTAGTGCCTTAATTGGTCGACCAATCTACTGTTTAGACTGTTTTCCACTCCATTTTTTAGACTAAAATCAATCTATTAACTCATTCATTCACTTTCAAAATAATCCTAATCATTCCAAAACATGTTTTTAACACTTATTTACTTAATTTATGACAATCATACAACTTAAGACAATCACATTCATCTAATTACCCAACTTTCCTTAACAACTTATCTTACTAATTTCAACTTAATCTTTTTACTTAATCATACATATTACCACATTAACTTACCACTTCATTTATCACATTCATTAATCAATCTACTCAAAGCATAATTTTTATCGATATTAAATTCACATATTCACTACCATTTAACCTAATCATCCATTCATTCACACATACTCACATCAATTCAATTAATTTCATCCATCAAGAGGATATTCATACACAGAAATCATATAAAAATCCTCTTTATTATCATCTTATATAAAAATCACTAAATAAGAATTCATTATGATGGAAGCCCTTAGACACTATGGTAAGACTAAGAAGAGACCTACATAAAAATTCACTCATAACAACCTATTAAATTCTACTCTTGAACTTGATCTTCTATCTTCAACTTCTAGTTTAACTCCAATGCTCTTCTTTCCATCATCTTAGTGTTCTCTCCACATACTTCAATGCTCAATGCTTCAAACTATTCTTTAAATCCAAGGTTTAACATACATACATATTTATAATTATGCATCCTACAAACCTATCTCAATATGTTAAATTCAACAAACACATTAGTAACATTATTTTTTCATTATCAAAACAAAGGTGAAAACATCCATTGTTTCAACAATAGCAACCCTTCACAGAGAACATTAAGCATCCAGTTACTTCTATACAAATTCAATCAAAGGCATTTTATAAATGGGTTTTACACTCCTTCTTGCCTTAATTAATATTTTCAGGAGCAATAGAGGCTTGTTTGAGATATTACCAAACTTTTTGATAGAAGATAAATACCTTGTTATGGATACCTCTCTTTACTCAATTAGGTCACTTTCTTAAATGGCTACTAATACCACTCTTTAACTTTAAAGTTTTTATTAATGCGAAGGCAATTGAGTGAAATTTTTATGCTCAGTTATTCACTTTTTTTACTTTATTAAATAACCAAATTTATTTAGCTAAGCACCCTATTCTAAATTTGTATAAAAATCTATTTAGAATGTCTTTTGAAACCTAATATTGCATAAAAAGATCACTAAACAAATTTAATTCACACACAAAAATTTAAGTTAAAAGCCAATATGAGTCATTCAATACTAACTACACTAACTATATTAATTACATTCAAATGCACCAATTAACAAGCAGCTGACCCTCAAAATTCTTCCAAGTAGGATATCCAAAATGATCACTCTCGGACTTATAACAATTCAAGTGTGTGCTAACAAATATTCTATTTCTTCCCCTACTTATTTTTAAAGGTTCTTAATTTAAGGCATAGAAAGTAAAAGAAAGGAATAATAAGTAAGCGAGAAATCAAAAAGTACTCCTTCAAATTGAGAATCCATATGTAAGAAAAATTAAGAGCTATTTGATTCCATCTAATTGCACATGATTGGAGATGAGAATTCAAAGTTGTTCTATTAATATCATCATTAAGCACAAGCAATTCAAATAAGTAGATCAAGAGAATAAAAATGAAAATAAAAAACTTAAATAGTGTAAATTTTTTAAACATAACAATAATGAAATTAGACTAAAAGAAAGAACAATAATATAAAAGAAAAGAAAAGCTTAGGTGCTAAGTTTGGTCTATATGAAGTTCTCAAATGTCATCCCCTAGAGGTTGATGTTGATTCTGTAAGTGTAAAAGCTCGTTCATCATTTCCCTAAGCTTTATTTGATTAGCTTGCAACATAAACTCTATGAATTACATGGACATAACATCCACTCTTAAAGACATACATCTACTCGAACATTGAGTCAATTGATCTAAGCTGACATCGATAATTCCTCTCTAATAGTCCATATGTCAATGTCCTCATTCTTATCACATAATGGTGGATCTCCAATTTACTACTCATCTATGAGCACCTATTAGGATGATGGCTGGCCTTAAACTCCGTTAAGCACTAGACAACGATCTATCTTTCTCTCCTGGTGCATCCTTATCCACAAATTTCCATCTAAAGGCTCCATATAGATTAGCCACCCCAAACACATACCTATCACCACAACTCAAAAATTATTGGCCAACCTTATGATATAAGAGAATCCAATGAGAGATCCCATATTCTTATTAATTAGGTGACTAAAATGTGCTACTAAAGCACCATTGATATTAGATCAATGACCCTCACCTCCATCATGCACCATAAATGGAATAGGTCACCCTAACTAATCACTCTTAAGCTCTTATGCCTTTCACTAACTGTATAAGTAACTAAACTATCTAGAATTTACAACTTTAGAGTATGTAATCTAATGCTTTTGGTAAGTCATGGAGTAAAAGAACTTATACCAACTTGGTATCAAATAGCAAAGTCTTCGTTACTTGTATTGAAAGTTACATAAGTCGCCTTCACCTCTAAAAGGTTTTTATCTTTTACAGTGAGCACTCCTGACGTAACACCAAATTGCTAATAAGACATAGATAAATTCTTTCATCCAGCTAAAATTACACCACATGATTATCGTCTATCTCCATATGATATTTTCTAAAACTAAAAGACAGTAAAAACTCCCAAAGCAAGATGGAGTACTTAATTTCCCTTATATTAACAAATCTATTCCAACCACTGGCTTCTAAGTAACTTCTAAGTTTGGGCACACCTAAGGCCTCTAAATCCTTAAACCAAAGGTACCTATTGGGCTCTATAGGTAATTTTTTAAGAATGTTGTATTTATATTAATGATCTACCTTGCTGAAAGTGGGTGAAGGTGAAGTAGTGAGTTCATCTTTCTGAGATGTCGACAACTTGCCCCGATGCCTCTTATTGTCAAATTGCTTAATTTTTAGCATTTTTAAAGAAAAAAGGACTAACTGTGAGTGATGTAATCCTAAATACCCATCATGCCCAAATCGTAAGCAATTTAAGTAATTTTAATATTATTATTAAATTATAACAAAAATAATTGATTCAAAATAAATGGTAAGTAGTATTAACCATGAACACATATGTCCAATGTGTAATAGGCATTCAAAATTATTACACATTGAAGACAAGGTACCAAAGCATAAGTAGCATATACCAATAAATCACTCAATTAAAATGAAAAATGATTATTGTAAAATTAAACCTTATATCTACTTGACATAGGGATTACTAATATAGATTTAAGGATTTATACAGTTCTCATAAATCATAATTAAGACATAAGCAATCCTTATGCACAAATGGAAGTAGCACTCTTAAACTAAAAGGATGTGTGTTGTCCATGAAGAGTTTAATATGCAATATGCAGTAATGTCCTTACTCTAAACATTATAAATGAATGATATTGCCAAAAATTAGTTTAAGATGATTTTTTATGTAGTCGTTAGCATTGACAAGAGATTATTATATGCACAAAGCATCAATAAGTGGCCATTAACTCAAGTATTGCATCAATGAGCATGAATTTAACAATAACTATATGAAAATCACGCTACACTGCAATGCTCATATGAAAACTCAACAAAATCCATAAATGGGTAAGTGGGAATAAGAAATAAAAGAGTAATCCACATGTAATCGTGTACCTAATGTAATATAAAACCCCAAAATCATAAGTAATTGATGCAAAAATTGAATAAATACTTTGTAAATTAATTATGAACCTTGATTTAACATAAAGAAATTTTTCTTGATGGATATTGGTGGTTAGGTAGTGAGAGAGAGGGAGACATTTAGGAGACAGGTAAAGAAAAATAAGAGGGGATAGGGCTTTAAGTGAAAAATATATAATGGGGTAGATTTTAATATATTACAAGGCATGAAATTTTCGGGCTAAATTCACAACCTAGATAATAAACCTAATAATGGTCGTAAAAAGTACTATGTTTTAGAAGGTTTTAGCCCAAAATCATGGTCAAGGTTTGTGATCCTAATCATGACACACATTAATTTTTAATTTGTGAAAATTTTTCAATAAAATTGTGTTCTAAACCCGTAATTTTAATCCTAAGTAAGATTACCTATAAATATGAGAACAACTTAGCAATCTAAACTAATAAAACTTCTTAAGAGATATAAATTTCAAAACCTAAAATTCAAGTGCAATAGAATGAAAACATGTTATAATTCAATCCTAAATGTAAACAAAAGTTAAAAGTAAAAATAGAAACAATCAAAGGATATAAACAATGTTGGGTTACTTTCCAAAAAGTGCTAATTTAATGCCAATAAATCAATAACCTCAGTAGAGTTTAATCTTAGTATGGATTATAAAGAACATAGGCCTCCCCCTTTTGATCATTAAAATCTCTACCTAGTTATATCTTCAACCGATTTCCACTAACTTTAAGTGTTCCCTTCTCTTGATGTGTAATTTCTACAAACTTCTCTTGATGTGTAATTTCTACAACACTATAAGTGAAAACTTTGTAAATAATAAAATGGACTGGACCATCTAGATTTAAGCTTACCTAGAATAAATAATGTTTTGAATTGAAAAGAAGAACTTGATTAACTGGTCTGAACTCCTTGGCATTCTTAATGCTCTAATCTTGCCACCTTTTCACCTTCTCGTTGTAGATCCCAACGTTCTCATAAACTTTTTAATGTCATTCATTAAGTTCATTCAACTTAATAAGCAATTGTCACCTGCATATTATAGGTTATAATTAGTGAACTTAATAGCCCAATACACTTTATGTTGAAGCTCTGTTAAAAAATGATATAGATTTCCTATAGACTAAGTTATAGATCCTGGTACTAATTGGTGTTTTATAGGCAGTCCTATAAACCTATAAGGTGTCATCTAGCTTCATAAATTAATATTTTCTAAAACTCTCAATATTATTTTCCATAATCCTCTTTAATTCCATATTAGTCACTTTTACTTGACCGTTGGTTTAAGGTAGATATAAAGTAGCTACTTTATGTGCTATACTAAATTATTTAAGAACCTTTTCAAATTTTTGGTTACAAAAGTGGGTACCCTATCACTTATAATGGCTTTAGGTGCTCCTTGTCAAAATATATAGAAAATGGGCCTACAAATTCAATGCCTTATACATCTAACACTTCATAAACAATAATACTAGTATGGGGCTTCTTCTCTCCTCGAAAGATGTTACCTAAGTGTCGGAAACTATCACAAACATTTACATACCTTGTTTCATCTTTAAATACTGTAGGCCAATAGAAACTTGACTCTAGAAGTTTGTTAATGGTTCTATTTTCATGATAATAACCTCTTTTAGTCCTTGTAGCAATGCTTTAAGACCTCTTATGTATCCAAGCTACACACCTCCTAATTATGTGATAAGCATAAAGAAAAAATAAGTATAGGTCTACCTATAGGTCATGCTTTAACTCAGAGAAGAATTTCTTCTTCTACTGATAAGTCATCCTTTTTGGTAAACTAGCAAACTAAATAATTAAATAATTAAATAGAGTATGGAAGAGCTAGATAAATAGTTAGCAAAATAAGCAAACTAAAGTATATTAATCTACCTCATATCTATTGTATAAAGACACTCATTACAAAAGGTATCATTAATATCCTCTTCCACTAACTTCTCTAAATTTTAGTTCTCAAGATGGGAAAAGTGGTCTGCCAGCAGGATCTCATCTTAATTCTTGTCCTTGACCTCTAAATCGAATTCTTGCAACAAAAGAACTCATCTTATAAATCTTGGCTTAACATCATTCTTAGTTAACAAGTATTAAAGTGTCAAATGATTAGGGTAAATAATGAATTTAGACATAATAAGGTATTACCTAAATTTACTGTATGCAAAAACAATGGTAAGCAACTCCTTCTCTATAAGGATGTAATTCTTTTATTTATCAAACTGTGATTTACTTGCATAATAAATAAGTTGAAAGTGCATATCCCTATATTTTTCAAGTATTTCTTCTATTATATGATCACTAGCAATACACATTAGTTCAAAAGGTAACGCCCAATCAGGTGCCACTATAATTAGGAAGTTAGTCAACTTTTCCTTTAAAATATTAAATGCATGTAGGCACTCATCATCAAAACTAAAAATAAAATCTTTTCCAATAACTTGGTGAAGGGTTTAAATATCTTAAGAAATCTTTAATAAACTTTCTATAAAATCCAACATGCCCAAGAAAGGTTTTAATGGTCCTTACTGATGTTAGTGGAGGTAATTTTTTTAATGTTATCAATTTTTGCCTTATGCACCTCAATACCCTTAACAGAAATCTTATGACCCAATACAATTCCCTCTTATACCATAAATTGGCACTTTCCCCAATTAAGCATAAGATTTATTTCCTAACATCTCTTAATCATTCTTCTAAATTTATTTAGGTATAACTCAAAGGAATCACCAAAAACTAAAAAATAATCCATAAATACCTCCATAATATCCTCAACTAGATTATAAAAAATAGTCAACATGCACTTTTAAAAGATAGTTGGTATATTTCATAACCCAAATGAAATTCTTTTATATGCAAATGTATCATATAAATACGTAAATGTTGTCTTCTCTTAATCCTATGGGGCTATAAAAATCTAAAAATAGAATGATAATTTATCTAAAAAAAGTAGTATGCATGTTTAGAAAGCTGCTCCTACATTTGATCAATGAAAGGCAATAGGGAAGTGATTCCTATATGTTACATTAAGCTTCTAGTAATCATTACATACTCTCTAGTTAGTGACGGTACGCTTAGGAATAAATTCATTCCTTTCATTTAGTACAATCTCCATCCCTCCATTCATCAATATTACTTTCATAAGACTCGTCCAAGAACTGTTAGAAATGAGATAAATAATTTATGCATCTAGTAATTTAATTACCTCCCCTTTCAAAACATTTTTCATGTTCAGGTTGAATCTTCTCTGAGGTTATACAATAAGCTTACAGTCGTCCATTAATAAGATCTTCTAAGTGTAAAAATAAGGGCTGATTCTTTTTATGTTTGATATTTTCCACACAATTGCCTTTTTATGATCCCTTAAGACACGTAATAGCTTTTCTTTTTTGGTCCTACAACAAATCAAAAAATATAATTACTAGTAATCTGGAGTTTTTAGCCATAAATGTGTACTTTAAGTGCTCCGATAATCTCTTCGATTCTATCTTTAGGAGGTCCTTCAATGGAGGGTTTTAATCTACCCTCTTTTGGTCTATTAAGCTCTGAAAAAAGTGTTGTTCTTACTATTGGTTTGCTAGCCTCAAGATACATGCCCCATAATAGTAGGACTATTAGCATTGTCCTCCTTTCCTTGGACTATATATGTCTCCAATGGATCCTGTGTAATTGCTTCCTACAAATTGTTAGAAATCTCATTATCAATCACATCTTTAAAAAAAGTTGGTGTCATCCTTATCCACAGAATGTTTCATTACTTCATATATCTTTAAAACAAATTCTTTATCCTCAACTCAAAGAGTTAGATTTCCACATGAACATCAATCAACGCTTTTATAGTGACTAAGAATGGTCTTCCTAAGACTAAGTTGATCTCTACCTCGTCATCTATATTTAAGATTACAAAATTCAAAAGAAAAATAAATTTATCAAATTTAACCAAAACATATTCAATAATTCCCAAAAGATATTTAGAGATCCATGAATTAATTAGATGAGAGGTACTCATCCGAGTCTAATTTGATTAACCCAATCCCAACTTTTGAAACATGCTATATGGCATTAAGTTAATGCTAGCATCTACGTTAACCAATGCCTCATAAAAGGAAAAACTCCTAATAATATGAGGGATGGTGAAACTTTTTAAATTCTTTAATTTCTGGGACAACTTATTATGTAAAATAGATGGACATTTTTCATTCAGCCTCATCATCGATAATTCCTCCAACTTCTTATTTAAGAGTAGATCTTTCAAGAATTTAATGTGCTTTGAAATCTGTGAAAAAGGTTTTACAAAAGGAATATTAATATGTAATTATTTAAAAAGTTCTAGAAACTTAACAAATTACTCCTCTTGACGATCTTTATATAGCTTGCTTGGATACGAAATTGTCAACTTGTACTCTCGCACTGCTTTCTTTCCTATCTCTTCATTCTTTTCTTCCTCCTTCTCTTCTTATGTTTTTCTTTTTCACTTACTACTTATTGATTACCTTT
This sequence comes from Pinacopodium congolense, assembly GCA_028565735.1. Classification (NCBI taxonomy): domain Eukaryota; kingdom Viridiplantae; phylum Streptophyta; class Magnoliopsida; order Malpighiales; family Erythroxylaceae; genus Pinacopodium; species Pinacopodium congolense. Next base: position 25,585 of record JAOXYD010021505.1, read on the forward strand.
ATATTTTTAACACTCAATTAGTACATTAAGGTTGTTGCCTTTATTTATTCCCTAACGTTGGGCTTACCATTACCTAATAAGCTACCTTACTACATTTCATAAACAAACTCAATCAATTGTCTTATCTAAATTTCCAAGTTGTGGACGGATGCTTAAACATTCCGCAAAATAAGCCTCAGATATAGTAATGAATTTTATCAATAAATCCTCAAGGCTCAATCTCCTCTATTGTTGTTGTTGTGGTGGTAGATATGGCTAAAAAACCATATGGAAGCCCTTATCTTTGTTCACACTAACCTTTCCATGAAATTTTTTTGTTATTTCTCCACCTAGGATTGTACATGTTAACATTGAACCTCGTTGGCTGGTGCTTAATACTTATTACTGGGTGCCCACCCCTACAAAAATCATAGCACATGATTTGAGCTAATGCAGGTACTACTATCATACGCTCAATCTTCCCTATCAAAGCATCCACCTTAGCTTCCAAGGAGCTAACCACATCTATATTATGTACACCACCCACTTTAGTTTTTTGCCTTATATTCCCCTATTGATAAATGTTCATAGCAATGTTATCTATCAACTATTGCAATTTTTCAGGGGTTTTAAAACTTGTAATGCCTCTTGAGGATGCATATTATTTGCTTGGTTACATAACTCAAACAAATATAGAATGTTTGTATTAATATACACAAATCGAATCCATGATATAATTATTTCTTTAATAGCTCCTTCCATCTTTCCTAAGTATCATATAACGTCTTATTACCCCACTATAGAAATTAGATGATGTCTTTCTTGGGCTTTCTTAATATGGGAGGCAAAAAGTATCTAGTCATGAACTTTGTAGGTAATTGGTTCCAAGTAGTGATAGATCTTGGTGAGATGGATTTCAACCAAGACTTGGCTCTATCCTTTAATATGAGTAGGAAAAATCATAGGTGAATAATAGCCTCTTTAGAAACTCCATTAAGTTTAAAAGTATTACAAATCTCTAAAAAGTTTGTAATGTATACATTCAAGTTTTCATTAGGAAACTTATCAAAATGTTAAAATTGTTGGAGCATCTGAATCATTTAGGCCTTGATCTCAAAGTTAGTTTCCTCTACTCTTGGTTTATTTATGCTAGATTATATCCTTATAAGTGAAGGTTTAAATAGATCTCTTATGGTTAGCTGTGCTCTCTACTTAGTTTCTATATCCATCTTGTCATATAATTCTATTTGCTAAGCTTCTAGTTGTTTTAAATTTATATAATTCTTCTCTTTTAAATTCTGGAGTAGAGTCCTCTCAATCTTTGGATTAGGTGTAAGAAAATTAGTAGATCTACTTCTAGTCATGCCCCACGATACCTAGACCTAAAAGTTAGAAAACTAAATATAAGATCAAGTGAAGAAGATTTTTTAACAAATAATTGGAGAAAATTATAGTAAATAAAAATAAAATGATTAGACTAATAAAAATAAGGCTTTCTTAATATCCCAATTCCCAATAATGGTACTAAAAATTTGATGGAGATGATCTTGTTTTATAAATATGTTTATGTAGATTGCAAATTAAACAATATTAAGACCAATTAGGCACGTATACCTATTGTTATGTAATATATCCTAGGGTGAATTCAAATATCATCCCATGATGATCATGATTAACGATACTACCCATCTATTTATTATCTAATTTAACAAATTTCATGATTGATTGTTTAAATTATTAAGAAGACTAAAATTAAACAAATGGCTAAGACCAAAACCTAAAACACTTTACTAGATGAAGTTGCAATTGATAAGAACAGGATCTAGATAAAGAAATCCCATAAATATTAACATGTTTAATGCTTTATCTTAATTCAATGTTTAACCCAATTTACTTAGATCGAAAAATACCTTAATTAAATTGTATTCTTTCTCAAGCAATGTCATTTCCATCTCTTAGTTGATTAATTAAAATTTCTTCTGAATTACAACCTTAAGAGGACGTGTTAATTTGATCTATGGATTTTTATATCGATTAGGTTTGAATCTAACTCAAAAAACTTATGTAAGCCTATTTTTGGAACCTCATTCAAGCCTTGATTTTATGATATGATCTATTCATATAAATGATTTTTTAATCTAAATATATAAAATCAAATAACAAAGGGATAACAGTCAATTAAGTGATCAAATTTTTTAGATTTTTTCAGTTAAGCGATCAAGTTTTAAAAATTTTCAATTGGGTGATTAACATTTGAAAAGTTAACCAGTTGAGTGAAAAAACTTAACGTCATTAGTCATTGACCCGATCCAATCTGCCCCGGCCCAATAACCTTGATCCGACCCGGCCCACTCCAACTTTTTTACCTCTTCTGGTTAATTTTTTAAATGTTAATCATTCAATTGAAAAAGTTTTAAAATCTTAGTCACTTAACTAAAAAATGTTTTAAAAAGTTATATTAATAACATATTTTAAAATTTTTAATATAGATTCATCTCATAAATGAATAGATTAACATAATATTTATAAATATTATTAAAGTATTTAATTATTATTAAGTAAAAATAACATTAATAAATTTAAAATGTATTCTTATAACAATACATGTAAAATAATAAGATATAATTCATAATAGAAGATCAAGAC
>JAOXYD010021506.1:0-14590 GCA_028565735.1 Pinacopodium congolense
GTTCAAGGTTTGCCGTGGAGACACGTCATTGCCTTCCTCTCCACACGCGTAAAATACTTTACAACGACTGTCTTCCCTTCATGGCTAACAGAAGGGTCACGCTACCAATGCTGCGAACCGGTACCGATTTTTATCTTCCAATAATATTTTATTAATATTGATTAACATTAATATTAATATTAAATAATTTTTAAAATCATTAAATATCTTTATATTTTTTAAAATTTATAAAATAATTCTTTTATATATTATGTATTTTTTATAAGTATAATTTTAATACGTTTTAAATATTTAATTTATATAATGAGTATAATATAATTTTCACGTTCACTCGTACTTACACGTTCAATCAAGATATGAATTATAAAACTTTACAATTTTAGAATACCACTATTAAACTAGTTTTACTAAGCAATTGTAACGAAGTAAAGAGAATCTTATAAATAAAATAAAGTAATAATTAATTTTTAACAATTAATAAAAGTAAAAAAATGTATATTTAGATTGAGTTTATCCCTTTATTGTACTGCTATATACATCTCAAAATCACCAGCAGCATTCTTATATACTTTCATCTAAAAGTTGAGGAGTTTTTGCATTATTTTATGGTCAACAATAATGCTAATAGTAACCAGCATCCCTTCATTTGCTTCTGTCTAATCGTACTTGAAATAGATACTTGGGTTGAAGAATGCCCCCATAACAAATAAGAGAAAGTGCAATTGGTTTTCTCATATGTTATTAATAACATAAAGGAAAGACCTATACAAAGAAAATTTATTCTTCAAATTGACTTTTATACCTTCCTTTGCCCTCTCTATAGCATCATAAAAATATCTAATCGTAAGCTTATCATCATTATCTACTAGACGAAGCACTCCAACTAAAGGTTCACAAACTCTTATTACAAACTGATAGTTAAACCAAAACTTCCTATCCTCCAGTATAATAGAAGTAACCTAAAATCTAACATTAGACCTAACATGCTGAGAAGTTAGCTACCTATCACTCATAAACATCTGTCTCAACTCTTTCTTTAACATTACAAAAATCTGTAATGATAAAAAAAAAAAAAAGGTGGCAAATCTAATAACTGTAGGGCGACATAAGTTCCTCCAATAAGTAAACTTCCTTTTCATCAAGTTTAACACTCATATATGATTATAAATAAACCTAGTCACCTTCTTTATATTAAGCACAGTCTCTTTTATCACAGAAAAATATCTACATTTTTTATATTTTCTAACATCAAATCAATATAATGAGTAACACATGAAGTCTAAAAGAAAGAGTTATACGTATCTTGTAACTTCCTTCTAGTCACTTTATACATTGTATTATTGTCAGAACAATGTTTTAGGCCCAACTTCCCAAACAATTTCATTAAAAAGCTGAAACAGAGTATCTCTATCACTAGTCGTGCTAGGTACATCAATTGATTTGAAAAACATAGCTCATTTAGTATAATAAACCAAGCAGTTAATGATTGGTTCTTATATCTTATTTTTTTCAACAATCACACATGATTGAACATACATAAATAGCTCATATTATTATTTTATCTTTTAAATAACTTCTCATCTCAGTAACAAAATTGATAAGAAATTTATTTTTATAGCCATCTACTGAAGGAGCTTTATATCTCGAACCATACGAGACAATGACATCTATTATAGGTTAACAATAATGTAACTGAACAACATAGTACAACACACCTATATCTTACCATCATCTAACTATAGTCATATCTACATAGTTACCAACTTCCTTCATGTTGCATGGGATAGAAGGTCCTCCAATATCAAGATATCTATCACCATAACTATAAAATGAACTGCCACTATTAATGATAAAACTCAATCTAGCTCTCCGGTCTTTCTATAATTGGTAATCTTCAATCAAAGTCTTTATTTGTCATTTGAAATCATGAAGAACCTTCTTACAAGGCTTTATGTTACCCTTTATTCTAGCCAAATGCGTCTTCAATCTTGTGATTCCTTTATCTCTCAAAATTTTGCAACAATACAAGTATATACTATAGTTCCTTGAGCCAGAAATCGGTCTACCATAAGCTCATACTAGATCATCAAATCTCTCAAAATAGACTGATGTATTACTAGTAGTACTTGAAGTCGAACTACCCTCCACTTACCTGTAAAATCAATACAATTAATTAAGACATTAAGCAAAATAGACTAATTTTACCTAGCAAACAAATATAAATCATTATATATATGCAATTGATGATTCTATTACTTCAATCATACATCAGATTACATGAATATACATTCAATTTAGAAAATTGGAACACAATTCCACCATAAATTGAAAAATCTCCAATTTCTTTATACCTAAATTAAGGAAATTTCAAATTCAATTAAGTTAAATGCAATTAATGATTCTATTAGATCAAATCATATATCTAATTACATGAGTATACATTTGAGAAACATAACATAATTTCACCATAAATCGAAAAATATTTAATTTCTATATGTCTAAATTGAGGAAAATTCAAATGCAATCGATGATTCTATTAGCCTAATCATACTTCTAATTATATGAATATATATTCAATTTAAAAAATATAACACAATTTCACTACAAATTGAAAAATCCATAATTTCTATATGCCTAAATTAGAAAAATTCAAATTCAACCAAATCAAATGCAATTGATGATTCTATTAACTCAATTATATATCTAATTATATGACTATACATTCAATTTGGAAAAATATAACACAATTTAACCTAAAATTTAAAATTCTTAATTCTAAAACCCCAATTCTACCTAAATTCGAATTTGATTCAATCTATATACATTCATATTAAGCTCAGCTTCTACAATACTTAAAATTGATCAATTAAATACTAATTAATAACTAATTTAATGAAATTTTAGTGAAATTGAAAATTTTCAAATCTTAAAGTTAAGAAATTAACCAATTTCAACTCAAATTCTTTAAATTGATTGATGGAAATGTATGTAAATGTTACAAGAATGCTAAAAATTCCCATCACCTATCTGAATTTGGCCTAAAACTTGAAAAATTAACCAAAAAAAGAGAGATAAAACTCAAATTTGTAAAAATTAATATTTTTTAATTGTTTGGTGTTTTGAGAAGTACTGTTAAATTGTTGGAGTTAAATGAAGGTAATAAGTAAATGATTAAATTCAAATCTATAAGTTTAATGTGAAAAAAACTAAGATTTAAGTAAAAGGGATGAAGAGGGCCGAAGGAGAAGAAGAGAGAAGAAAGAAATTGAGAGAAAGAAGGGATTAGCGTTGATTTAATTTAACAATTGATCGTCTGATGCTTGGGCATCGGTTGATCGATGTGTGGTAAATTTTGAAAAATTTAAATTCAATCTCCCAATTTTAAAAAAATTATATATCAGCCTTAGTTTTAGACCAGTATAACTACATTGATCCAAAACCAATTGGTACAAGTTAGTAGGTTCAGTACTAGCCAGTATATTGACTCAATCTCGATACGAGTTATCGATATTCATATCTTTTGTCATGACTTATAATTCTATTGTACGTGCTCTAATTCACAAGAAATAACACCTTTATTTAATAATTTTTCCCACAATTCAAGCACGTGCATGAAGTGATTGAAATATCAATACAAATAACCAGTTTTCTATCGGTTTGTATCAAATTAGCCCAAACTCAACACAAGGTAAGACCCTTACTAGTCAATTTTAGGTCAGAATTAGTATATTAACTCAAAATCAGGGTTAAAATATAATTTTAAAAATTTTGAGGGACTAAATTGCAAATATAAAAAAATTGACTATTCATTGGATGACCAATACTATGTATTGATTGATCGATGATCAATAAAACGCCAATCAGTCGACAGATAATTCAATTAAAACATGTCCCAATCATTTTCTCCTCTTTTTTTTTCTGATAGTTATGTATTAGTATAGGTTTTTTTTAAATATTTGGCATGCGTTTCATACATAATAAGTTAATATTATTATGTTTTAAGACTGATTTTGTATGTTTTTGTTTAGTATGATCTTCATTATTATTTTGTATATATTTGATATTAGTTTAGAATAAGTCTTGATCATTTTAGTATTTTTATTTATTTTTTATTTTTTATTTTTGATTTAAAGTTAAAATTAAATCTTATTGGTGTATTTATTTATTGTGTAGGGTACATTGAAGTTGAAAATCAAATTTGGAAGAAAGTGAAATGGAAAAAAGGAAAAAAAAAAAAGAAGAAGCATGAAATTCGGATGAATGAAAGAAGAAAGCAAAAGGAACTAAGTTATAAACCTTGTAAAGCTAGGAGAAGCACGCTTTATGAGGTGAGATTCCAAAGAAGCTTTACATTGTTGTGCTAGCGAGAGTTGTTTTCACTCTCACCAGGACTAAACTCGCTAGAGAAAACTAGGCCCACCAAGCTCCCCCGCTCCTGCTAAAGTAAACCCCAATGGACCATGACCAAGACCCAAAACGCTGGAGAGAACACATATACAAGAGCAACAACACACAGCATAGATGGGAGGAATTTAAAAACAAAACACGACAGCCTTAGCAAGGGGGAAGGGGGATTCGGCACAAACACAAAACAATTATTCAGCAACCACCAAGCAAGATTTCAGCGTGGAAAAGCAGAGAAGACCATAAGCATTTGATTGGTGAAAATTCCATCTCCAAGCACCACACAAGCTTTCTCTTCACACACAAACTTCTAGCTTTAAGAGTTCATCAAGGTCTATATTTTTTCATATTTATTTTATTTTTATATTATTTACATTTTAAATAATATAGACATGATTGAACTTATTTCTATTATAAGTGGCTAAACTTGTTTTAGGATTTGTTATTTAAACTACTTGTGAACCTTTGATTATTAATTTAATGTTATGAATATTTGTGTTGTCTATTGAACTTAAACTCTAAAACAAATCAAGAGAATGAGTTGGGTAATCCGAGTTAAATGTACAATGAGAGTTAACATTTAATAGACTTATAGATAACAAGTTATTAATTTATTATAAATAAATTTCGATAAATTGATATACTGCCTATAGGATAGCGGATAGCTTTATATCTAGTTGAATATTTAAGAAAGGCTTTGCATATCGAGAGATTCCAAAGTTAATCCTAATTTATTTAACTAGTGATATTTAGTTACATCTTGAGAGAGAGAGAGTAACTAAAAAACTAAGAAATCTTGGGCTAAATATAAATTAGATCAATTAATCCAAAGGGAAACAAATAGGGATAACAACAATCCTATTCTTAAATATTGATTTTCTCCTAATTTTAGTTTGCGATGTTGGCAATTGGTTGTGTTGCTTGCTTTTACTTCCAATTTGTTTTCATTTTACTTATTTATTTTTATTTTATTTGCTTGAATTGGTTTCTTGAACAAAGTTTAAAATAATTTAAATGGTGACTAGGAGTACAAGAAGGTCTGACGAAGTGATTAGCCAAGAATTTTCTGACATCAATTGACAAGAGCGAGAGTTGAGAAGAGTCAACCGTCAAGAAAATCTACAAATAAACATGGCAGAAAAAGGAGAGCAAAGAGGAGTTGAGATGATTTTGATGGATTTCATGAGACTATGATTTAGTCCTCAAGGAGTTGCAAGGCTTGCTCAACTAATTTTATGGGTTGTCAAATGAAGATCCCAACCCCCACATAACTAATTTTTTAGAGATCTATAACATATTCAGGTTTAATAGAATGTCTGATGATGCTATAAGGTTCAGATTATTTCCATTCATTCTAAGGGATTGAGCCAAGGTATAATACAACTCATTTAGTTCAAGTCAGATCACCACTTGGGAGCAACTAGCCCAAGCATTCCTGACTAAGTAATTCCCCTTAACTAAGACAACCAGGGTTATCAAAGAAATTACAAACTTTTAACAGAGTGATGGGGAATCATTGTATGACATCTGAGAGAGGTTTAAAGAGCTACAGAGGAGCTACACCCATCACAACCTTCCAAGAGAGTTCTTTTTGCAGACATTCTACAATGGGGTTAATTAAAGTACAAGAAGGACCATTGATGTAACTGGTGGTAGTCCTTTTATGAGGAAAACTATTGATGCATTTCATGATCTTTTGGAGGAGCTAGCAAGCAACAGTTGTATGCGGGCTAATGAGAGAAGTAGACCAGGGTTAACGGAGCAAAAATGGATGATACCAATTGACTCAGTGACAGCTTTGCAAGCATAGATTACTGCACTCACCAAGCAATTGAGTAACATGCAAGGGGCATCTTCTTCTATAGTGAAGGCCATGTAACTTCACTGTGAGCTTTGCGGATAAGAAAATCACAACACAGTAGGATATTTCTTATTAGGAGTTGCTAGCACTGAGCAAGTAAATTTTGTGGGCCAACCCTAAAGAGGTAATAACCCGTACTCCATCACTTATAATCTTAAATGGAAAAACCACACTAATTTCTCTTGGAGTCCTAACAATGTAGGAGGCCAAGTAAGACAACAAGGGCCTCCTAAATTTCAGCAAGACAAACTTGGATCTTTAGAGAGTAAAATGGACAAGTTAATAGATGTTTTGGGGTCCAAATTTGCAAATCAAGAAGAGAACCAAAAAAGGATGTTTTCAAGTCAAGAGAAAAGTCAAAAGAAAATGGAGGCAAAGTTTGATCAGATTGTAAAGAACCTTTCCTCATTCATCCTCAATTTGGAGGTACAAATAGATCAACTTGCTAATGTTTTGTCTTCTAGAAGTGCAAATAGCCTACCAAGCAATACAGAGATCAATCCAAGGGGCCAACTTAAGGCTATTACACTTCGAAGTGGCAAGCAAATGGAGAAGCTACGTGTGCAAAAGGATAGCCAAGAGAAGGGGAAAGGCAAGGAGATAAAAGAAGAAAAGGAAGAAGAGAAAAAAGAAGAGAGGCCTTATGTACCACCACCACCTTATAAACCTAAGATTTCATATCCATAAAGGGTAAGGAAACACCAAGTAAATGTTCAGCTCTCTAACTTTTTGGAGAAACTGAAGAAGCTTCAGATTAACTTGTCATTGGTGGAATTCTTAGAATGTATGCCCAAGTATGCAAAGTTTTTTAAGGACATACTCACACATAAATGCACTTAGGAGGATAATCAGACAGTCACCTTGACGGAGAGTTATAGTTCAATCATCTCAAGTACAATGCCTTCTAAACATCAAGATCCAAGGATTTTTACTATTCTATGTATTGTTGGTGATTTTGAATTCTCTAAATGCTTATGCGATTTGGGTGCAAGTCTTAACTTGATATCTTTGTCTATTTTTAGGAAATTGGGATTAAGAGAAGTTAAGCTAACATCCATGTTCATTTAGCTTGCGGATCAATTCATCAAGAGGCCATTTGGAGTTGTAAAAGATGTGTTGGTAAAAGTAGACAAAATTATCATTCATGTTGATTTTGTTGTGTTGGATTTTGAAGTTGATAGAAATTATCCATTGATTCTGAGTAGGTCCTTTATGAATACTGGTAGAACATTAGTTGATATGCATAAAGGAAAACTTGCTTTGAGAATTGGTGATAAGTATGTTGAATTTAACATGTCTAAATCTTTGAAGAAGTCGATGGATGATACTGTATGCATGAAGATTGATGTTATAGATGAGTGTGTAAAGGAAGTTGAAGAGGAAGTTGATGACGTTATTTAAGTGCACAGGGATGAGAGTGTGAGAGAAGAGGAATTATGTGAGAGAGTTGAGAAGGAGAAGTTGGAGAGAACAGTTACACTCACATCTCCTTCTATTATTAAACCACCCACTTTAGAGCTTAAATCCTTACCTTCCCACTTGAAATATATCTTTCTAGGTAAGGACTGCACTCTACGCATTATCATTTCCAACCAATTGGATTGTTAGCAAGAGGAAAAGGTCTTAAAGACCATTAAGAAGAGGATGAGAGTCATATGGTGGCAAATTTATGATATTAGGGGGATTAGCCCTAATGTAGTGATGTATAATATTAACCTGGAAGAAGGATGTAAGATAGTGAGGGAAAGATAGAGAAGGTTAAATTCAAACATGCAAGATTGTGAAGAAGGAAGTGATGAAGCTTTTGAATGAGGAGATCATTTACCCCATTTCAGACAGTGAGTGGGTAAGTCTGATGCAGTGTGTGCCTAAGAAGGGGAACATGACAGCGATGGAGAATAAAAAAAGTGAAAGGATTTTTACTAGGACCATCACAGGATGGAGAGTGTTTATTAATTATCGGAAGCTCAATTTGGCCACCAAGAATGATCATTTCCCTTAACCTTTTGTGGACCAAATGATTGAGAAGTTGGCTAGCTATACATTTTATTATTTTCCTGATGTATACTCAGTGTACAATCAGGTGTTTATATACCCACATGATCAAGAGAAGACCACTTTCACTTGTCCTAATGGAACTTTTACTTATAGGAGGATGTCTTTTGGCCTATGCAATGCACCTGCCACATTCTAAAGGTGTATGATGACAATATTTATGAACATGAATGAGAACTTCATAGACGTATTTATACATGACTTCTTTATTTTTGGAGATTCTTTTGATCATTGCTTATTTAATTTAAACAGAGTGCTTCAAAGATGTGAAGAGTCTCATCTAGTCTTGAACTGGGAGAAATGTCATTTCATGGTCCAAGAGAGAGTTGTATTGGGTCACAAGATCTCACACAGGGAGATTGAGGTAGATCGAATTAAGACTGAAGTAATTGAAAGGCTACTACCTCCTACCAATATCAAGGACATCCGAGCTTTACTTGGCCATACAGGTTCTATAGATTGTTCATCAAGGATTTTTATTTTATTGCTAGACCCTTGACTCATTTATTAGATAAAGATATGCTTTTTGTGTATGATGATGATTGTTTAGATACTTTTAACAGGTTGAAGAAGGCACTTACAATAGCACCCATTCTAACATCACTGAATCAATCGCTTCCCTTCGAGATTATGTGTGATGCAAGTGACCATGCCATCAGTTGTTTGCTTAGACAGCAGAAGGAAAAGAGGCTACATGCCATCTATTATGCAAGTAAGACCTTGATGGGAGCATAACTAAATTACATCACAACGGAAAATAAGTTGCTTACTGTGGTTTTTGCATGTGATAAATTTCGTTCTTATCTTTTGGGCTCACATGTTATTGTTTTTACAGATCATGCGGTATTGAGATATCTTTTAACTGAGAAGGATGTCAAGGTTAGGCTTATCCTGGGTGCTTCTACTCCACGAATTCGACCTTGAGATTAAAGATAAGAAGGGAGCAAAAAATGTTGTAGTGGACCACCTCTCGACACTTGAAGGAGGGCACCAAAAAGAAGAAGAAGAGGAAATTAAGGAGCTATTTCCTGATGAAGCATTAATGATGGTAGATAATCATTTTCTTCCTTAGTTTACCGACATTGCCAATTATCTCTCAGGTGGTATTCTTCCCCCCGATCTCTCTTATCAACAAAGGAAATGTTTTCTATTCCAGTACTCTAGATATATTTGGGATGAACTTGTGTTATATAAAATATATGCTGACAATTTAATTTGCATGTGTATCCTTAATGATGAAATGCATAAAGTTTTGACTCATTGTCATAGTTCAACGTATGCAAGACATTATAGAACGAACAAGACGGCTGCACGTGATCTAGAAAATGAATTCTATTGGCCAACCTTGTTCAAGGATGCTCGAGATTTTGTGTTCAAGTGTGATAGGTGTTAAAGAGTGAGCAACATATCGCATAGGGATAAGATGCCATTTTCCAATATCATGGAGGTGGAGATATTCAATGTGTGAGGCTTGAATTTCATTAGGCCATTCCCATCTTCCTTAGGTAATTCTTATATATTGGTTGGAGTTGATTACGTTTCTAGGTGGGTTGAGGCTATAGCTACTCTAACTAATGATGGTAAGGTGGTGGAAATATTCATTAAGAAGATCTTTACTAAATTTTGAGTGCCTAGAGCGATCATTAGTGATAGAGGGAGTCACTTTTGCAAGAAGCCTTTTGAAGTTCTATTAAAAAGGTACAATATGTATACTGGGTGGCGACTCCTTACTACCCTTAAACTAGTGGCCAAGTGGAAGTGGTGAGCAGAGAGTTAAAAAAGAATTTGGAGAAGGTAGTGACCACTTCAAGAAAGGATTGAACTTTGAAGCTAGATGACATCTTATGGGCTTATAGGACAACTTTCAAGACACCCATAAGTACCAAACCATATCTACTTGTATATGGCAAGGCTTGCTATTTACTATTGGAGTTAGAGCATCAGGCCTATTGGGCGACGAGGAAGATGAACATGGATTGGAAGCGAGCATATGAGAAGAGATTGTTACAGTTTAATGAATTGGAAGAGTTAAGGTTTGATGCTTATGAAAATACCAAGTTGTACAAAGAAAGGGCAAATAAGTGGCATGAAACTCGCATTAAGAAGAAGGAGTTTAAGAGTGGGGATTTAGTACTTTTTTTCAATTCACGACTTCAATTATTTCCTGGAAAGCTCAAGTCAAGATGGAGTAGATCTTTCAAGGTTATTCAAGTGTTTCCTCGTGGAGCTTTAGAGTTAGAAAATGATAAGGTGTAAAGCCCATCCATATATTCTCCCAGGGGGTAGTAAGGTGTTACATAAGAGTAAAGCATTCAAAGTTAATGGGCATAGGTACAAGATATACTTTGGAGGGGCATTCTCACAAGAAAGGGAAGTCATCTCTTTCCTTTCATCCACTCTCTCATGATTGCATAGGGAATGGTCAAGCTAATGACCTTAACTTAGCATGTTTGTCTTTCATTTTCTTGTCTTTGTGTTTAGTGTAGTTTTTTTTAGTGGTTTTATGTTTGCTTTGTTTTTCAGTTGTTTTGATCTTTAACTGTTTCCATTATTGATCTCTTATTATTTAGGTGACTTGATGATTACGTGAAGCTTAAAGGTTTATTGTGCATCATAGCTTGTTGGAGGATCAAAGAAAGAAGATTTCCTATACCTTGAAATAACGGACACCACCATAAGCCCTTCTAACCCTTAATCTCTTTATGTTTTATTTTTTTATATGTGTTTGTTGAGTTTTGATGTTCTTCTTTCCATATTAAGAACAATGTGTTATTCAAGTGTAGGGAGGTAGTCTTTGTATTTGTGCATTTGTGTTTGAATTGTTTGCATTTTACTATTTAGGATGAATATTTTAAGCATATTAGGGTGTTGTTTTGTGTAAGCAATAGATCCACATTTGAATCATTTTGGTTTATGTTGCCATGAGATTCTATCATGCTATTTGAAATGAGATTTAATGTATGCTTAAACTCAGATTAGGCTACTTGAGTAGAGAGTAAACAATGTTGAATAATAAAAAGTAGTTGGTTACATAAACTTACTCAGAACTTGATACTTGAGCAATGAGTTGGTGTAAAGATGCATAATGAATTTTCATTTGAGCCAATGTGAGGATTGAGCCTATATAACTTCATCTATAGTCATTTCAATTTTTTGTATGTGTGATGCTTCTTTAAGTTATTTCTTTCAGAACTTACTTTAAATCGGTTTAAATTTAATGGATGCATGCTAGATAAAAATGATTAAAGCCCTTTTTTATGTTAACCTTTAGTTTAAATGACCTACCTTTTATTATCCCTTACTACCCTGTTGAGCCTTAACCCTTTTGTTTCTTAAAAACATCACATTTTAAAATCCAAAACTCCATTAACTTACCCATTCAGAGTATTAAATGATGCATTAGTTAAGATTTGTAGCTACATTTTTTTTTCGAGATGAGTTTATCGATACTTCTACTGTTTTAGCACATTTCATTTAACTACTATTTTGTTTATTGTTTCTTTATTATTGTTAAAAAAAGAGAAAATAAAAAAAGAAAGAAAAGAAAAGGGAATATCATTTAGTAACATCAATAATTATAGAGTAGTAGTGTTATTCCTTTTTATATCTCAGAAGTTTATCTTCGTCATCCCTTTGTGCACTTGATACTTTATGAATGCTTGTGATAAATCCTTTACCTTTTTAAACCCACTTTGACCCTAACCACATTACAACTCAAAACAAAATCCTTATAATATATTTTTAGTATGTAATCATTGTGGAGAAAAATTGGTATATTAGCAAATTTATGATAGTATGGTTTCCTATAGAAAGTTTGAGCGAAATACTAACCCATATAAACTTGAGAGAAATGAGTGAAATCATGAGGAAGATTCATTTTGCATTTATACATATCTTTGAGTAATAGTTTCATTAGTCGAATTTGCTTATATGTACTAACGATAAGTAGTCATGATATATGTATTAGCTTGATACTTGAGTTGGCTAAAGTTTGTAGGATTGCATACTTTGATGTTTGTGTGACAATGAAGTGATGGAATTGATTAGTTACATTTGAATTTTACTTGAGGACAAGTAAAGATTTAAGTGTGGGGAAGTTGATAGTTGTGTTTTAGTATAGATTTTTCTACGTAGGTTGATATTATAATATTTTAAGACTTATTTTGTGTGTTTTTGTTTAGTATGATCTTCATTAATATTTTGTTTATGTTTGATATTAGTTTGGAGTAAGTCTTGATCATTTTAGAATTTTTATTTTTATTTTTATTTTATGTTTTATTATTTAACTGTTAATTTTAGGTTAGAATTAAATTTTATTGGTGTACTTATTTATTGTGTAGGGTATATTGAATTTGAAAATTGAAGTTGGAAGAAAGTGAAATGAAAAAAAAAAGGAAAAAAAGAAACAATAAATTCGGATGAATGAAAGAAGAAAGCAAAAGGCAAAAAGAACTAAGTTATAACCTTGTAAAACTAGGAGAAACACGATTTATAAGGTGAGATTCCAAAGAAGCTTTGCCTTGTTGTGCTGGCGAGGGTTGTTTCACACTTGAGTAAACCCGCTCACTTGCTGGACCAGGCTCACTCTATTCAGGACTGAACTCGTTGGAGAAAACCAGGCCCATCATGCTCCCTTGCTCCTACTGGAGTACACCTCAATGGACCAAGACCAAGACCCAAAACACTAGAGAGAACCCATCTACAAGAGCAAAGACGCACAGCATAAATGGGAGGAAATTAAAAACAAAACACGACAACCCTATCAAGGGGGGAAAGAGGATTCGACACAAACATAAAACAATTATTTAGCAGCCACCAAGCAAGATTTTGGCATGGAAAAGGAGAGAAGACCAAGAGCATTCGACTAGTGAAAATTCCATCTTTAAGCACCACAAAAGCTTCATCTTTACACATAAACTTTAAGCATAAAAAATTAATCAAATTCTATATATTTTTTTCATATTTATTTTATTTTATTTTATTTTATTATGTTTTACATTTTAGAGAATATAAACATGATTGAACTTATTTCTATTATGAGTGGCTATGCTTGTTTTATGATTTGTTGTTTGATCTATTTGTGAACCTTTGGTTGTTGATTTAACGGTGAAAGTAATTTGAAACTTTAGAGACTTATTTGATAATCTTGAAACTACAAAGACCTAATTGATAATTTGCCAAACTACAGGGGGTTTTGGTGAAATTAACCCTTGATATAATTTAATTTTTTCTAAATTTAGTTATATGAAATTTAGGGATTTTTCAAATTTTGGTGAAATTGTATTATGTTTGTATATTCCTAAAATTGAAAGTATGATTAAGTTAGTAAAATCATCAATTGAATATATATAATGACATATGTTTTTTTGTTATGTACTATTAATTTGTTGTGCTTAATACCTTAATCAATTGTATTAATTTTTATAGGAAAATAGCGGGAAGTTTGACTTTAAATACTGTTGGTAATATTTTAGTCTCTTTTAGGAGAATTTATGATCTAGTATGAACTTGTGATAGACTTGTTCCTGACTCGAGGAACTAGATCATATGCCTATATTATGGTAAGGCTTTGAAAGGTAAATGATCACAAGATTGAAGAGTCATTTGACTAAAATAAAGGATAATGTTAAACCTTATAAGAAGATTCAATATGATATGAAATGACAGATGAAGATTTTATTTGAAAAGTACCAGTGAAAGAAAGATAAAAGAGTTAGATTTAGTTTTAGCATTAATAGTGTGAATTTATTTTACAGTTGCAGTGAACTTGATGTTAGTGGATTTGATTGCCCTTCTATCCGGGATGAAGAGAATAGTTTAAATAGTGGTAAGGTATGAAAAAAAAAGAAGAAGAAATTCATTTTTTGATTTTTTTTCTCTAAAAATAATTTCTTGAACTTAACCTTCTATTTATACTACCATGTAAATAAGAGAAGTAGGAGATCAGGTTAATATGACGATGACTAGATAGTAGTGTTATCAAAAAGTATATATTGTCAGTCTCATTAATATCAACTTATTATTTTATGTATTATTTTTATTTTATGATATTTTGATACAGTTATTTATAGTTTTATAATTAGAAGTTATTATTTAATGATGTTCTGATTTATTAATTTTTAGTTATGTGGCTTAATATTCTGTTTCTTATATTAATTTAAAATAATATTTATTTAAAAATAGATAAATTTAATATTAATAAGAATAAAAAATTAATTTTTTATTATACATTGTTATTATTTCATAATATTTTGATATATTAATATTAAA
>JAOXYD010021517.1:0-12270 GCA_028565735.1 Pinacopodium congolense
CTTTTTCAAGTCAGGGTAAAATAGGTAACTATTTTCTAGTTTTAACTACACTGCAAGTATACAAGTCATAACTTATAGTATAACTAATTTTGATCTCATGGGAGTTGAATCTAGATACTTAAATCTGAATTGCACTTGTTTAAGGTAAAACGAAGATATTTAATATGAAAATTAAACTAAATTACTAAATTCAATGAATTAAACTGTAGCAAGAAGCAAAACAAACAAGTTACTCAGTGATGAAAACTTAGGGGTTATTCTACCCTTGTTTATCTTCCTTTTACCTTATTGATTTAATTATATTTAATCCTAGAGATCCAAGGTTTGATTACATCTCTAGAGATAAATTCAATTAATCCCAATTAAACTACTTAAAAGTTCAATTGCAAGCTCTCGGTTCACAGCACTACTCCTAAACAATGGAATTATATTTGAAACAATCCTAAGGATAATTAACATGTCAATGATATCTCTCTTCAATCACCTGTTAATCTAATAATTGCAAGCACAATAGCTTACCAACTCTTGTTGTGTAATCTAACTCAAGTAAATGAAAACAATCTCTCAATTCAAAGGGATTATAAGCTCAACAATTAGCACAAACAACTATACATTAAATGAATACGATAAAAGTTGAATAAACATTTTAAGAACCATCCCTAAACTAGATCTAGCAATTCACAATCATGTTCAAACAAAAATTACTGAAATTAAACATAAAAAAGAAAGTAATGGAAAAGAGAAAGCTAATAATAAATGTTGAAGCTCCCTTTATTAGAATCTAGACATTAGTTCTTGAATCTAGATTCTCCAACTTCATTTTCAGTTTGTTGACATTTTTCCTCTTCACAACCCTTCTTTTTTGTCTTGGATATTCCATAGGCTTAGAGTGGTGGCTTCTATGGTTTTTTCATGACGTCTTGGTACCCAAATAGCATAGAAACTGACTTAACAATGTCATTCCACATTATACCGCCACATTAACTTTTCCACCTTTCATCTTTGCACGGTTTTTTTGGCTATAATTTCTTCTACAGGTTTCCAATGATCATGAAATTTTTTATGTAGGCTTCTAACATTTTGTTCTAGCTCCTTGTAAAACTTCATAACACCTAATAGCTATAGAAAACCAACTGTACCAAATCTGATGTTCAGATCAAGTTCTTTTAATATTTCCTTTATGCACTCTTCATGGCTAATCATATATCTTTGACATTGGTACAGAGCCTCCTAACTTGATGCTCTAACTCCTCAAATTGATTTCACATCTCTTCTAGGTCTATAAGTGCCTCCTAACTCAATTTCACTTAAAATTGCATTAGATATTCACATCAATTTCATTAATGGCATTATCAGATGGAAGGAGGTGAAAACGTGGGGATTGATACAATATTTATGGAAGATTAATAAAAAATTAGAGTAAAATTGATTACTTGAATAAAAAAGCAGGTGGAAAATAAGAGAGGGGAGAAGAGGTGCCACACTTGTTAAAATGAAAGCTTGAAACAACTTAGGAATTTAGGAAAAAAATATAATAATAAAAATTAAAAATAAAATAGAAAGAAATCAAAATGAATGGAAAAATAAAAGAAAATAAAAAGAATAAAGCACGACACTTATGCAAAAAGAACGATAATGTCCATTGGTATGGACACTATCGCTATAGCGATGATTTTTCAAAATTTTTATTAATATTTTTTATTTTTTCAAATATTATTTTTAATCTTTTAAGTATCCTTATTTGCATTCAAATATCAAATTGTTAATAGTTTAACAAAATTCAATAACTTTGAATGAAAAAAAAAACATAGTGAAGACCTTAATTAAACACACACATCGACAATTAAACTAACTACAAAAACATGCTAAATTTATAGTCATTAGCTTGACTAATGCTAGTTTTAGCTTTAAGACACTAGATAAAAGAAAGAGATTACTTCCCTTTCTTTTGGTGGAAAGTCTCTAACATATTAAATTGAAATTTTTAAAAAATTAAGAATAAAATAATGTCATTTTTTTTATTAATGACTCTCGTGAAAAAGTATTCAAAGGTGGCCACCATCTCTTACCATCTATTAAGTCAAAAATTAAATACAGCAATGATATAATAAAATAAATGAAATTAAAGGAGATAAAATGCAAGATATGACTTAGGGTATGGCATACTAAATGTACTCAAAGGATTGATTCGTTAGTCAAGATATTAGGTACTCCTAATAGATATATGAAATGGGCTCTCATTATATATTGGTCACATGAGTTATTGAATGAGCATAAAACAAGCAGAATTCCAATTGAATAATCCCATTATATGTGAGTGAGAGGCAATGAGGATCACAAGTACATCTTTATAGGATTAGATGAAAGGTTATGTCCGTTCGATTTAAAATTGAAAAGTTATTTTATTTTGATAATAAGCATAACATAAAAAAATGAAAATTTAATTATGAAAGAATAACTAGAAAATAGGATTTGAAAAACAATCTAATGTGGATTACTTGTGGAAACATTAAACTGTTCGTAAGTGATTGTTTGAGATTTAAATGATGCATATATATTATGATCCTATTATCAATATTTGTGATAGTGTAAATTTTTATAACAATTAAAATAAAACAAATCAAATAAAAAAGTGTAATATATAATAATTTCAAATTCTTTATAATATATAAATAATTATTAACTTCTTTACTTTTTTAAAAACTATCTAATGTGATAAAAATCAAATTGAAATATAAATTAATCTATAATATATATATATAATAAGTTATTTAAATTTCAAGGTTCTTTGAAGTAAGGATTGCTTAAGTATCTTTAAAAAAATTCATGCGTATAAGGATCTTAAAGAATTAATAAAAGAAAAAGAGGAAATTAAGTGAATTGTTTGAAAAATAGTATTTTGTTGAGCAATAACATCTTTAATAATTGAATTACTATTTAAATAAAAACTATTGCTTAAAATTTTAAAAAATAAGAAAAATACTAAAAATAAAATAATGCGAATTTCCTGATATTGACTTAATTTGGACTAAAAATCTCAAAATGAAAACCCTTTAGGCTATCAACTACTCGCACTTTGATTTCATTTACATTGTTTATGGTCACTCTCATTGAAAATGATCAAGAAATAAAAAATACATTATATCTCCAAACCCTAATTGAGAACCAAAAATAGCTGATTAATACAATTGTAAAGTATATATATGAGACTTTAGTGGAATTTGAAGTTGTGAATATAGAAAGAACTAGAAGATTTTGTAATTGTGTTTGTCAATCAATTACAATAATTTATAAATGATGCAAATCTCTGAGTTTCTTTGATAAAGAACGTATAATTTCTTATTTGCAAAAAATTACATAGCCACCACACTGGCTCCCTAAGCCATTAATGGCACATCAGTAGATAAAGTTCATAAAAAATTTTGTTGTAATTACATGATGAAGAAATAAGGACAAAGGTATAGTTGGAAGTATGAAATGTAAAATTATTTTAGACTATTGGCTTTGTATCCTCAGGCATTAGTGGTAGTAAAGAGTTTGGACCCAATAGTCAGTAGTACGGAGTAAGAAACAAAGAAAGGCGATGGGAAGAAAGATAAGGGAACAAGAATTATAATTTTATGGAGATGAGATTACGGTTAAAGAAACTTAATTCTTGAAGGGTTCCCTCGAGTAAGCATGTGTTACAAATCTTGGTTAATACATTGTAAAGCCAACACTTCATGGTGAGATTTAGTTAGAATCGATAATTGAATATGTTGCATTTTTTAATTTTTGATTTGTTCTTCTTTATAGCTAAGCTTTAGAAATCAGCATTTGACTAGGTAGTCGTTATTTTTGGACTCATTGAAATATAGTATAACATGTATTTTTCATAAATTATCTCCATCAAATAGCCATTATTGTTAACTTGGAATCTGTAATTTGATGTAGCAATTGACGGTGTGTTACTATGTACTTATGCAGTTAAAGGTTTAGGTGGTAACTGAAAATAGTTTTAAGGGCGATGAATGATGCTAGGGTATTGGCTAATGTAAGAACTTAATAGTTATATTATTGAGATTTTTAAGAAGTAAAAAATTAAGCTAGATGTTCATAATAGGAAATGGGGTGAGTGGAAAATTATAGTAGCTATGGTATGAGGTAGGAAAGATAATTAATTAAACAAGATTATTTAATCAAATATTTGTCGTTATGTGTGTTTCCTAAATAAGGCTATTTCTAGTATGCTTTTGACCTTTGTCTGGAAGATATTGGAGGCATGATGTTACTAAAGGGTGTTTCTTTAAGGTAAGAATGAGTAACACAATTAGTTGTTGATAATTGTAAGGAGTGTTATTATAACCTATTAAAGGCTTATAAAACGTGAGGACTATTTTGTTATGTTGAACATTATGAATGAAATTTGAAGCATAGTTATTAGTGTTACTCATAATTCACTTGTTTAAATGTATTTGAACAAGAAGTTAAAATAGTATTATTAAAGCTATGCAACTTTATGTTTATAAAGGACAAAGTTTCCTTCGATGATATGACTAAAGGATTTTAAAAAGCAAGTCTATATGAAGAAAGAATAAAGATTTTTATTGAGACGTGTTAAACTAAGGGTTGGTTCGACCTTTGTTTTGATGATGACAAAATGCTTTCTCTAATGTATTTGTGGAGTTTGTTATGTTTCTAGAGATAAGTTTGCCTTGAAGTATATGGTGAAGATTTGAAGCACATGAATGTGAAGACCTAAAGTTAAAGACTTCTATTAGAGTTTATGAAAGATGTGGAAATGATTGAAGAATAAAGTTGGTGGAAGAAAAGCGTTAGGAATGAACTTGAGAATTGAAGATATGAGATCAAGTTCAAGAATAGAATTTGATAGGTTGGTAGGAGTGAGAACTTATATGAGTCTTCTCTTTGGTCTTACCATCGGTTGCCATAGGTTAAAAGGGCTCACTTCATGCATATGTATTCATGTTTAGTATTTCTATGTAGGATAAATAATCAAGAGGTGTTGTATTTGATTGATGTGTGTGGAAATCCTGTTAATGTATGAATGAACATGCTGTTATGAATTATGTGATTAATACTTGATTGGTTTAAATTAAAGTTATATGAATTGATCAATTGGATGAATTGATAGTGTTAAGTTTGTATAATTGTCTAAAATGCATTAAGATATGTTTTCTATTGGTTTGGTTGAGTTAAAATATACTGAATCGGTTTAAGAATTGAATTGGGTTAAGTTGTGATTGACTGGACTGAGATTGGATTGAAGTTTTGAAGTTGTTGATCCAGAGGAGATCAATCGATAGAACAAAGAGATAGGTCAATTGAATGAAGATAATAAAAAGGAATGTCGATAGAATAGTGAGATAGGTCGACCGAATAAAGATTAGTAAACCAAATGGCGAGATAGGTTGATCGAATGAAGTGAATCTGCAATGAGTAAAAGACAATGACTATTTTTGCAATGGTAAAATTCATTTATTTATTGTTTATAGATGTTGGGAGATGACCATGAGGTCATAATAAGTGTATAACTATGTGTGTTATGTATTGATTATGGATCTAAGAAGTAGTGAAAGACAAATAGAAGTTGATTAAGCATTCTTAAGCTTGTTTGTGGGTTTATAGTACGGTGTTGTTGTGCATTTCATTCTCATACTTTGTGTGAGCCCTTCATACACCTTGGTGAGTCAAGAGTGGCTATCTTTTGTAAGTTTTGTTTTTGGGCAGGGTGGAAATTGCAAGTGAATTGTTGTAAGGGTTATTCTTCAGCCTTGAAAAAAGAAGAGTGTTGTGAGGTTATCCTTTAGCCTTAGAAAAGGGAGTAATAGGTTATTCCTTATCCTTAAAAGGGGGAGTGAAAGGTTATCCTTGAACTTTGAAAAAGGAATATATTTTCTAACATTATACTATTTTATTAAAATAGTGTAATCATCTCAACAGTAGTGTTAGAAACTAGATATAGGGGCAAGTATACCGCTTCGAACTAGTATAAATCATTTGTTCTTCCTCGTTCCTTTCTCTTTATAGTTATGTATTTATTTTATAGTGTTTATTTTATTGTTATTATTTAATTTGCCAAATTCGAATTGTTGTTTAGCTTTTACAATTAAATAAATTAGTAAAAGATTAGATTGAATAATTTAGAAGAAATTTGTATCACCTAATTCATCACTTAGTTGCCATATCGGCCTAACAAGATGAACATGGAAAGATTAGATCCTAATGAGTTCCCTTAACTATTTGGAATTTTTACAAAACTACATGTCTTCTTTAGGAAAGTGGTGATTAGTTATAGGAAATTGAAGGCATGTGATCCTTACTAAAATAGAGATATTTGCAACTGATGGTAGCTAAAAATATAGCAAAAAATAGTTCTATTCTATTTGAATTTTATAATAATTAAGTTAGCTTTAATCGGGCCTAAGAGGGGGAGTGAGTAAATTAGATGATTAAAAATCTCTAAACTTATGTTTGCAATGACTTTATTGAAGAATGTAAACCTATACCCATAATTAAACCTAAAAGATGAATATAAATTCGTCAAATAATCACAATATGAATATAAGACAAATGCACAAGTAAATATAGTAAAGAGTTAGGGAAGAGAGTTAGGACAATTAATTTTTATAGGGGTTTTGTTATTCAATAGCCATTTTTCCTACATCTACTCCCCAACTAATTGTTAGAAGTTTTATTACGAATCAAACTTGTACAAATCTTCTTTAGGTAAAGGAAAACCCTTATGATACCTAATCTTCTTTTGTGAAGGTGAAAAGGAACCTTATGCAAATCTTCTTAAAAATAAAAAGGAGACTTTTCCATTCAATCCTGATCCAATGGACACAATTTCCCCTTTAAAAAAAATATATAAACCACAAATGGTGTCTTACTTGAAAAATCTAGTAACTAGGTCTCATAAGCATATCTAGATGAAAAATATGCTTTGAAAAAAAATGAAAATATTTTAATGATATTATAAATAAACTCTTATTTGATTGAAAATGTAAAAATAGAAACTCTTACTCATAAGCACAAAAACAAGCAAAGATTAACAAATTCTTTGATAGCATTGAAAACTCATAAACCTTATAAATGCTCATGAAGATTGTTGAACAACCTTAGGATACGTGTTCATAGCCATCCCACATTCAAAACCATCCCACATTCAAAAACCCATTGAAGGTTAATCTGGATGTTACTCTACTCTAAAAAACCACTAGACACCAAAAACTAACTATTATTGCACACTATTAAACACTAAAATTTCATCAATTATGTCACCATTTTATATTCCTCTTTTCTCATGGAAAAACTTATTTGATAGTAAAGCTAAAATGTCATTATTATTAAGATCATTTTACACTTCCATTTAGCTACTAGAAGTAGGGTATCAAATAGCTTAGACCAAAATGATGTCATTCATCATGCTTTTTTATGGTTCCATTAAAAAAAAACTTTACAAAAATAAATGAAGGGATAAGTAATTTTACTCATTGACATCTTTGACCAAACAATTTCAAACTCACAAAAAATGACTCAACTAGGTTTAAAAAGATCCCTAACAAGAAGCATATGCCTTGATCCAGGGAATTGTACGTAAATTTCAAAAAGCATATGCAATGTAAGGATCAAACATTAAGACTTTAAGTTATTGAAACTTTAAATAAAAGTTAAATTAAAAATCAAAACTATTTAAATATACCTGCTACAAGGTTTAACTACCTTGAACTTGCTTCATCCTTAAGGTGGCATTTTTGTTCATTCATTTTCACTCTAAATTTTCATTAGTGATCTTTCTTATATTCCTATCTTTCAATACCTTCATTACAAAGTAAATAATTAGTAAAAATCATGTTTTGTTATCACCAAAATAAAGATTGGAACCTTCTTTGGCTCAACATATTGTTAAGTTATTTTTAACTTTGAAGCATTCTTCTGTTTAAAAGGTGGTGATAGTTAGAGACATATAGTGGATGATCGTATGGTTTCATATGCCCTCTATCATATTAGTCGTAGGGAAACTATTTAACTTCGAACTTTAATAGCCTATGGATGAGTATAATATGGTTGAGATTGTCATACAAATGATTTTGAGAGATAATCTTATTAAGGATTTAAGCAATTTATAGAATTTGGTTTCTCCAAAGCCTTAATACAAAGAGGAGATCTTCAAATGGATTTTACGAAATTCTACATCCTTTGCATCTTATATTAATTACTCAAGATCTGTATGTCTTGTCTTGCTTTATTCCATTGTGGCTTAGTTAATTTTTTGTCTTTAACTATGAGAAAAATTAATATGCTTAATTTTCTAATTATTTATTTAATAATGTGACATCAATGGTTAATTTAATTAACTAAATTAATTGTGTGAAGTTAATTCCCTAAAAAGGATCTTAATATTATCTATTATAATGGATTTCACAATACTACTGATCCACTACCACTGTATGAGTGAAATATTAATGAGGAACAAGTTTATTCCTAATCCACTATCAATGCGTCAGTGAAATATTTACGAGGAACAAGTTTTCATATTCATTGTAAGTCCCTTGTTTTCTAGTGGAATGTGGCATAACCTATGTTGGATGAGAGATTTGTTATTAATATTGAAAAAATGATTAACCTAATAACCGGGGGATGTTATGATAATGAATCAATGTTGTCAATGGTCTATTATATGTTTGACATAACTTGGAAGTTCGTAGCCTAAGATTAAGGTTTTAAACCACACTTCCAAGAGCTCATCAGTAAATTGCCATTTTCCCTATATTGATGAAAGATCTATGAATAAACAATTTATTGTTTTTTAATTATAGAAGGGAGGTTTTAAAATTTTTGAATGTGTATAAAGTGGACGTAAGACTAAATTGGTGATGTGTTATATAGTGTTAGACATGTGACTCCATATTTTACAGATTGCAAAATATTGTTTATAGTAAAGAAACTTTTTTATTATTAAAGTATCCTAGTTGGGAGGGTAACACCACCTATAATTTGCTTAATCCATTCTTTAGGCCACATTGTTTATAAATGATGGTCATATACAATTCATATGTTTGTTCCATGATATTGTTTGTGATTTTAGCTATATATTAATCTTATTATGTAGTCACACTTTATAATGCGATCTTATTTGTCCAAGAAAAAAATATTTAGTTAAAAAAATGTAAACGAAGAAATATTTATGCAATTAAGATTTCCATTAGCTATTCTTCATTTTATATTAATTAGTTTACAATATAAAAATATGAATTAAAAAAGGGTTAGGTAAGATATGAATAATAAGATGGTTAAGGTGTAATGGATATTAGAATTATATTGTAACAAAATTTAGAA
Source organism: Pinacopodium congolense (assembly GCA_028565735.1). Taxonomy (NCBI): domain Eukaryota; kingdom Viridiplantae; phylum Streptophyta; class Magnoliopsida; order Malpighiales; family Erythroxylaceae; genus Pinacopodium; species Pinacopodium congolense. Next base: position 9,343 of record JAOXYD010021517.1, read on the forward strand.
ATAAAAATCATCATTTTTTTATAATTGACCATGACAATAACGTAATATTAAAAAGAGAAATGCAACTAAATGAGCATTTACTAAAAAATATGTCATTATTATAGATAAACCATGCAACCACCAGTTTCAATTCATAATTCTATTTATAGCAAAGCATATATTAATTTCATGTAAATAATACAATCGTGACTTAAAAATTGTATGACCATATTTTTGAAACCATTCTAGCACTTTCCATATAGCATATGGACACTCTTTAAATACTATCTTGCCAATTGCTTCAATAGTAGATAGTTGTATTTAGTCATATGATATGATGCTCTTTTGTACTATAATGTGTGAATGGTCAATAAAAAAATTAGGTTTTATATAATCCAACAGGCATGAGAGGAGAAGTGAATAAGGTGACGAACACATGGGGTGAAGAATCTAGAGTCATTGATAAGGTTGGTGGATTTGGTGTGGGTGCCCAAAACATCAAATGTATAATATATGCCCAAGACCTAGAGTTAGTTAAACCTTTAAATTTTCACACAATGACCATATGAATAATATATGCCCACTTTGTATAAATCATACCCATATGTGAATCTATTGCTACATATCAACAATCCAAATTGTTCCTATTAATAATAAATAAAATTAATATTGTGACTAGCCATTACTATAAAGGCCAACCTTAGTTTTAAGGCAGATGTGGATCTTGGTTTTTACCTCAGCTTTTAGGTGCAACATTATGTAGAAATTGTTCAAGTAGAGGTCAACCATGGTTTTATCTTTTATTTTCACTTTTTAAAACCATTAGTGCATACAAACTAATTTACTTCTTCATTTTAACCAATATTAGCAGTGACAAGGTTAAAATTATACATGATAAAATAGAGTAGAATAATAAAGAAGAAACTATTTTTTTTATATTTCATAACAAAGTTTTACAAGAAATTTATACAAGATATTGAGAGTCTATGTATAGAAATACCATAATTGTAAAGAGGATTACAAGGCTAAGATTACAAAAAATTAATTGCAGGGATTTTGTAACTAATATTGTGTAATGGAATGGCATGAATTTTTGACTAAATACATGTTATTCATTATCATCCCCCCTTAAGCTCCTAAAGGGAACAATAGTGAGCTTGTTCTTTTTTTAATGAAATGGGTGGAGGGAAGAACCTTAGTTATAATACTAGCAGTTTGACCTTTAGCTAGAATGTTCCTGATGAAGAGGGACTTTTTGGCCAGCATATCCCAATCAAAATGAATGTCAATTTCAACGTGTTTGGTTAAGATAGGAGCAATAGGATTTTCAACAAGAAAATAACATCAAGATTATCAAACCATAAAGTTAGTTGTATGATGGTTAAGCTAATTTCACATGTTGGTGAGGTTATCTAACAAAGTTTTGTAGAGGTAAATGGCCTGAATTATGGCTAAAGATCTGTTATTCGTTATCATCCCCCCTCAAGCTCATGGAGGAAACAACAGTGAGCATGTTTTATAGTTGATGAAATGCGGTGGAGGGAAGAGCCTTAGTCATAATATAAGCAATTTTATTTTTAGCTGGAATGTGCATGATGAAGAGAGCCTTTTTAGCTACCATATCCCCAACAAAGTGAATATCAATTTCGATTTTTAGCATAAGAATATATAGTGAGAGTAAGGTTGGGAGATGTAGTGAAGTGTAACCCATAGGAAATAGTGGATTGCAATCACTGAAGAATTCTTTTGATAGTTGCCTAGTTTACATCAGTAGGACAGTAAAGAAATTGAGAAACTTTGTCCATAGCAAACTAAATGTCAGGGCAAGGTAGAGGATTTGAAGAGCTCCAACAGTTATGTGATATTCTGTAAGGCTAGATAGGGGAATGCCATGGTTTCTAAATAGTGGTAAGGTAACTTTCATAAGAGTGGATACAAGTTTAGAGTGATGAAGATGAGTTCCAGTGAGGAGACCCTTAGAATATTTGGTTTGAGTGCGGAGAAGGCCATTTGGTATGTTGGTTTCTTCTATCCCAAAAAAATAATGAAGAGGACCAAGATCTTTGGTGGATAAGGCAATATTAAGGTCATGTATGATTGCGGTCATAAAAGGTTGAGAAGAACTTGTAAGCAATATATCATCCACGTAAACTAAAAGAGAAGTAATATCAGTGATGGTTTGAGGAATGAATAAAGAGATATTATATTTTTAGGGAGTGAAGTTATGATCGAAGAGTTTTTGTCTTAAGCAATGAAACCATGCATGGGGGGCTTGTTTTAGACCATAAAGCGACTTTTTAAGATGAAAAACATATGGAGGGTATTCAAGATTAAAAAAACCTGGTGGTCGAGCCATATAGATAGGCTTTTAAAGATTTCCATATAGAAAAGCATTGTTGACATCTAGTTGATAAATGGGCTAGCCGTTGGTAAGGGCTATGATGAGGATAATTCTTAATGTGGTAGGCATAAGGACAGGGCTAAATGTATCAGTATAATCAATGCCAAGTGATTAGTGGTATCACTTGGAAACAATGTTAGCATTGTAACAATCTAGAAAGCCATTAGAAGGTTCAAAAAATCCATTTGAACTCGACTATATCAACATTTGGGTGAGGAGAAACTAGTGTACAACCTTTGGTTCTAATGAAGGACTTGGAGTTCTTCAAACATAGCTTGACACCAATGAGGGAACTTTTTGGCTTGTGTGTAACAGGTGGGATAAGTAGTATTGGTGATGGTGTGAAAAGTAACATAATCTAGGAGAGTTCGAGGTATGTAGGTGTTAGTACGGGTGCGAGTTATCATAGGATGTTAAGGTGGCATTAGTAATGATTGCTGGAGGTGTTGGTGATGGTTGGGCTATTTTGCAACTGTGTTATATCACCCTGAGAATAATGATAACCTAGACCATCTATATATTTTTTAATGTTCTTAATAAAAAATAGA
>JAOXYD010021538.1:0-14590 GCA_028565735.1 Pinacopodium congolense
ACGAATTAGATCAATCAACAATAATAAATTACAAAGTATTTAACAATAAAAAATTCTCAAATTTTACTAGAAGAGATGAATAATCTGTCTATAAATAACAAGATCTTTTTTAATAAAGTATATAGCTTAGTTCTTCATATGTCCTTAAACTCCTCCTCTATCAACTCCTCGCCTTAAATTACAAAACTAGGGTAATGTATTTTTACCAAATAAGATAAATAAAAATAAAAAAGCAAACCTATCTCTACTATAACTATAGCCAAGAAAGTACATCACTATAAATAAATTTACCAACTTACCTAAACTACTTGATAATGAAAGAAGTTATAACAATGCATCATTTCAGAGTAATCATATCAAATGTAACAAAAAATAGTGTTAATTGAACTAAATAATTTCTTATATATGCTTGAGATAGGAATTGGCTAATTTATTCCAGCCTACAAACATGTGCCCCCTAAATTTGGCTCAGGATTATATGGCTTGATAAATGAAATGGTACATGCCTTATTTTGGCACTAGATAATTTTTTCCTACCAACGGATCCGTACATGCTAAATTTGTCCCTTAATAATATGTTGAAAGTAATATAATGGTAAACAACCCATTTCCGTGCTAGTTGATAGGCATTGGACAATAATATTTACCACCACATCTCACACATTTATATAAACATTGTCTTTTAAGGGCTCAAATCATATAAAAAAAATAAAATCCAATTATTCAATGCACTTTCCATGTATATGAAGCTAGCAACTACGAAAAGGTATCCATAATATAATTTTGAATTAGTTTTAGATAATAAGATGGATGCGTAGTTAATTTTATATGTCTACAATAATATAAGCAACAAATAAGTTATATAAAACTGACCCTCATAAATTATCAATTTGATGTAAACCCAATTATGTCTATCTCCTTAATAAGATTTTTCTACCAATGTAGGAAAAATTTGAAAATAGAATATATATATATATATATAAATAGTTAATTAACACCTAAATAAACATTAAATAAGCATAATCAATCAAACAATTAAGCTAGAAAGCTCAATTGACATAAACTACTAACTTTTATACATAAGGCACCTTAAATCTTCTTTTAAAGCAAAATATCTACCTTAGACTCCCAAAAATGTATAAAAGTCATGTAAATCTCTTCGAGATAAATGTATCTTGATTAAAAGAATTGCCCCTACCATCACTTTATGTCCCTTCATGGCATTTGTCTTAGAAAAATTGGTGTTCTATTATTTATTTATATATTTATAATAATATATTTATAGTAAATATGTATATGTTATATATATTACGATATTATTATTATATATATAATAAAAACTATAAAAAAAATTTAAAAGGTTTTATGTGATCTTATTTGGCACGTGAGGGGAACACAGATATTTGAAGATATTCACTTTCTCCTATGTCTTCTCACTAACCACCTTTGAGGATTTTTCACTATAACAACTCACAAATACAAAATTAGTAATAACAATTCTTTTCCAAGTTCCACGGATAACCTTTATAATATATTTTCTCACTTCCTTTCAACCTCCAAAAACATACACTTATAAAACTATTTCACTTAATCTCATAACGGTGTATAAAGAGGCTTATAACTTCTTGAAATTAATGCAATCTTAAACTCGCTAAATACTTCAAAAAACTAACATAAACTCAACTAAAAACTCACAAACTCAAGTTCTTGGTACTTAAAACACTTTCATATTTTATAAAAACTCCCCCAAAGCATTTTAAAGTCATTATGAGTTTTATTAAAAATATTCTCCATACAATTTTTTCTTGGTTATACAACGTACATGTATATACTAAATCATGAATGCAATTATGCACAAATGAGTCCTTTAAATCACCAAGATTAACCATGTAAAACTTATAAAAAATTTCAAATATAAACCTATAACAATTCTATCTTGATTTTTCAAAATTGAGGCTTCTCCATCATAGTATCCATAAACTCTATATTAGCTCTAGGACTCCAAAAAAATTTTCTTTAACACCCACTCCATTTTCTTATCCTTCAAACAAATAAACATAACACAAATTAGTATGAATATTGTTTTATCATCATCAAAACAAAGTGGAACCTCTTTTTGTTATCATTATATAATCATCTAATGGTGATTGTGAGATACCTAATGTTTAAAAAAAATTACCAAGAACACATTAAGCAATATTACAAGACACGAAAAGCCAATTGTGCCTATCAAATGTAATATAACTTGGATGAGTCTAGGTGTCGAATATTAAGGATTGTTATTACTAATGAATTCCTATCTAAATCTAACTAGCTGTCAAAAGATAAAGATTGATTGATTGGTTTTATGATTAAAAGAAATAAAACAAATAAAGTAAAGTTCCTAGATAAACTTATAAGGAGAACCAATTAATGATAAAGGTAGGATTCATGTAATTAATTCCTCTAAGATGTGTGCATACTCAACTGTGTATCTTGCTTTAACTCGAATTTTGGATTTGTTAGACTATAAATTACACTCTTTCTCAAGCAATATAATGCTTATCTAATTCAATTGAATTAGGAAAATGTTCTCTCTATCCCATTTTATTGAATTAAATGCATTAACCTCTTTTATGGAACCTATTGTTTTCGCTAAGTTCACATCTAAACCAGCCATCTCATGTAGGACTATCTCTATCTCCCTATGCAAGATGGTTTATTCATGAAGTGATCTAATGCATATAAGAAATCTTGCAATCTCGATCATATACATAATTAAGGCTTCAAAATCAATGTTTACTTTCTCATAACAATTAAATCCAAATGAATTAAAAAATTTATAAGCAAATGTAATTTAAAAACCTAGAACTCAAGAGTTAAAATAAGAATTAACAAGAAAACTACATCCTAGAGTTTATAAAAACTTGATAGACTTGGTTTTTATACCATATTTGCCTCCAAATTAAGTTAAATTGTTGTATAATTGGTTACATTTGATGTTTATTAGCTTAATTATGTTTGATTGATGAACATTGCAGTTGGAGTTGATTAAATTTAGAAAATCTGAGAAGAGGCTACTAAAATTCGAAGTTTTAGACTAAAAAGACTAGTCAAGAGAGGTGTCATTCAACTCAACCAGGCGTTGTTCAACCCTTGAGTCAGAGACCTAAATGACGATGATCAACAGGTGTTGTTTTACTTCTCTTAAGTGTCGTTTAAATAGCAATCGATACTTTTCCAACTGTATCTCCTTCTCCATTTGCTATAACTTGCCCTAGTTGCTCTCCACTTGCATTTGACATATATAAGAGATTAGAGAACCCATTTTTGTAGAGGATAGACAGAGAAAAATATGAAAATTAGAGAGAAATTAGATTGAGAGAACCTTACGAGAGACTTAGGGTTATTTTCTCTTGTTCTTCACATTTTTCATCTTATTTTGCATATTTGAGTTATATTTTGGAGTTGTTGATGCTCAATACACGTATACCAACCTTGTAAATGTGTTTAGAACTAGAAATTGGTGCACATTAACTGATTTTTATCTATTAAATTTACCTTTCTTTATTATTTCTACAAGAACATGCCTTATATGATGAGTTTGATTTATTTCTTCCTTAATATGAGTTGCTGATCTTGTTTTTGGTGAGGATTTGTTTCTAAAATGACTTGAGCATGTGCTAAATATATTTCTTTATTAGATTAAGAGTTGTTCTTTGCTTTTGGAAGATATTAAGGCTTGTTTTACACTAAACATGTAAGATAAAGTTAAGAAATAAGTTAGGTTCGGAGAAATATACCTAATTTATTGAACAAATTCTTAAGAAACCTAATTAAAATCATTGAATAACCAAACCTTGATTTCTCTTGAGGGTAGAAATCCAAATTTAAGAATTTTTGGATATAAACGTCTTGGTTTTTAAACCTTATGCTTAAGATTGTGACATAACCAAACTGCAACTTAAGTATTTACATATTAAGCTTTGTCTTAACCATAGTATTACTTATATTAAGGGAAGTGACCCTAGAATAAGTCCCTTAATCCATATTTAATCTATTTAGGTCATTGAAGAACAAATTCCTAACCAATTTTATCTAAAAAGACAACTTCTTTTATCGAACTAACTTATTTTGTATAACTTGAATGTTTAGAATTTGTTTAGCAATTCTTGTTTACGTTTTAGTCCAATTGAGATTCTCTAGATAATTGTGATCAAATTTGTATTAGTACTTGAAATTTTAGCAAGGAATCCCTGTGGGAACAATACTTGGATCTTAATTTTACTTCTACTTTATTACTTGAGATTAGTGCACTTGCCATCAGTGTTGGTTGAATTTAATTAAGAAAAGTGAGATTAAAGAACTTCAATTTGGAATTAACTAGAGTGAATTTGTGATAGGGATGAATTTTATAGTTTTTCTATATGTGTTACAATGCCATTTCATCCCTATTTTGTTATTTAAATGCTTAATTTGGGTTCTTTTTGCGTTTACATGCAGATTTGACCTTAAGGCACAAATACAAGTTGAAAGGGCCATGTTTTAAGAAACATTGGACCTAGAATTTGTGTGGAACCAATTTTTTAACCTAGAACATCATTCTATGAGGTTCCATACCAAATTTCAAGGCCATATGACAAGCCCTGAAGAGTTCACAAAGAAAAGATCATGAGAAGCTTTGGGGATGTGATTTTGGGGATTCATTAGGAGCACTTTCAGAGCTCAGATTAATCTAAAATTTTATGGAGAATAATATCATCCTGTTCGGAACCTACATAACAAATTTCATGGCAATCGGAGATGGGTAGGTGGAGTTAGTGCAAAAAATACGATCAGAGGTTGAAGCTGTCAAATCTCAGGGAGTAAAATGGCAACACCTTAAAGATAAACAACATCCATGCATCTCACTCTTTTAATTGCTCAAAACAAAAAAGTTTTAAGTAAGAGAACATTCATGTGTGAGGCTTAGCTAGTAGAGGGGAAGGCTGAACAAAAAGAAAACACAAAAAAAGAAAAAGACAAGAGTGTATGGAGGCTTGGTGGAAAACAACGTGAGGTGCTCATCTAATAATGGTGGGTTGTCTTTGTCTTCTTCTCAAAACATGGTTTACAACTTTTTAAAGCAAAATGGGACGTCTCTCTTGGTGAGGAGGTGGTCAATAATTTCAACTTGGAGATCTTGCCATTGGAGAGAAACTGAATGCATCCAAGACATGGAGAGGAGCTTCATCTAAGTCAACAACTAAGGCTACTCATCTTTTCACTTCTTTCTTGCTTTTGTTTTCATTTTTATCATTTTATGTTCTTCATTTGACATAGCTGAACGTGTTGCCTTTCAATTTATTTGTTTTACATCTATATTTACCAAATATTGGATAATTTTATCCTTGGTTTTGTTATTCCTACTTTTGATCGAATGCTTGATATTTTAGTTAATGTATTGTTATTCTTCTTTTCTTTACCGAATTTCATGTTTTACTTTGCTATGCCCACTATTCTTCTTGATTTTATTTGTCTAGCCTTTATTCTTGTTGTTTGATCTTTGAGTTTATAATTTCATATTTCTTTTGATTGAGTATTAAGTTATGTAAAGTTTATGTTTGATTCATTTATGCTTAGTAGTTAGTTTTATGCATGTCCTTAGGACTTAGTTCATTAAATTTCAGTTTTTGTTTAATTTACATAATATGGAATTTTTTTAGGGGGTTAAGTTGAGTCTTGATTACTTAAGTTTTAGTTAATTGCCTATTAGTTTAAGTAACTTAAGTTTCCATTAGATAAAGTGTTAAACTTTGACTTCTTAGATTAGTGTTAATTTTCCAGCTTTCTTGTTTTTAATTTCTAGTTTTTATTCCATTAGTTAACCCCGAGTTTCCATTTAATCTTAATGTCTTTAGTTAATATATGTTTGGTAGTTTAAATTTATGCATTTTTTTAGGATTTAATTCATTTAATTTCAGTTTTTACATAATTTATAGTTGCCGGAATTTTTTATTAGAGTTTTCATTTAAGTTTAGTTTAACTATGTTTTGATTCATTAAATAATCATTTAGTTAATGTGTGTTTATGTTAGTTTAATTATTGGATTGTATTTTTCATTTGGTGATTTTAATTTTCCAGCCCTTAGTTTCTCTTAATTAATTATGTTTTGTGTTTATTTAATTTTTGTTTTGCTTAATTTAGTTATATTTAGCTAGTTTAGTTTTGGGTTGGAAGATATTAATGGGATTTTGGCTTAATAATTATAAGAATTGATTAGGAATTGATTGTGATTTATGTAAGGGTTGAAATGGAATTCCATATAAATGAAATGAATTAAAGATTAATTCTTAGGATTGGTCATCTTAGGTTTAATTTCTAATTCTATTTTTAGGAATGAACTTGTGATACGTAATAGCCCTAGTGATTTCCATAAGTAATAATAGGCTAATTGAATTTGTCAATGAACTTAATCAACATATCCTAGAATTCCAATTCTCTAAGTTACATAATCCGAGCTTGTGAGATTGCGCCTTAGGCTAGTCATTCCTTAGTTGTTAATGCTATTGCATCATTAAATCTAGAGAGCTTATTCTTGGTTGCCTCGCGGTTAGGGATAGGTTTTCTATCATATATGACCTATATAAAAATTGGCGGAATTGAGGGTTTAAGAGCCTGTTCGAACCTATAGGCTAGCATCTTAGCCCAATAGCAAGTTATCTATTTCGAGAATCAATTATAAGTCTAAGATCCTTGATATATCTTCCATCCAGCTTTTGTATTTCTTGTTGGTTTATTGTTTGTTTGCTTTAGTTTCGTTAATTGCCTTTAGTATTTAGTTTTAATGTCTTTACTTCCAAGGGTCTTCTTTTCTTTTTCCTTTTAGAGAACATTAGAGATAGTAATTCACCCAAGTTCTCTGGATCGACCTTGACTTGCCCTAGCTAGTTAGTTAGGTAATTTTATTATTTGATAGCTTACGACAAGCTCACCAATTTACCTTTATAGAAACTAACTATCAAGTTTTTGGCATCGTTGTCGGGGATTCGACGCTATTCATAATTAGAATACTAGGAAGAACTTGAGAATATTTGTCTAGAGCTGTTAATATTGTTTAAAGTGTTTATATTGTTTTAATTGCTTTTTTTTTTGTCCTATTTTGTGTGTTTTTCTTTTTGAATTTTGTTTTGTTTTAGTTTAATTGCTTGTTTGTTTCTAAATTTACATGCATACTTAGGGATCAAAACTTGAGAAGCTTGAATTTGATCTGAAACTTGAGCAATCACTTAGGAAGCTCAAGCGAGCACATTTGAATTCATAGTAGTAGAGACCTCTAGTGAACAATCTTTTGATTAATCACTTAAATTAGACATGGGTCCACTTGAACCAATAGAAAATAGACCTGTTGAGGGTGCTAGACCCTTAACTATGAGAGATTTAGGTTTAGGAAATATAGGGCATCCTATGGCTAGCATTGTGCGGCTTAGGATTAATGACAATAATTTTGAAATCCCTTATAGCAATATTTCGATGGTTAGAGCTTCTTAGTTTGGTGAATCAGCTCTTGAAGATCCAAATGAACATTTACAGAACTTTCTAAATATCTGTGATCATTTTAAGAGTAATAGATTTCCTGATGATGCCATTAGAATAAAATTGTTCCCATTTTCCCTTAAAGACAAGGCTAGAGCATGGTGGAATACACATCCACCTGGTTACATTACAACATGGGATGATCTAATGAAAATGTTTTTAGCTAAGTTTTTCCCTCCTATAAAGATTGTAAAATTGAAGACTGAAATTAGCTCCTTTGTTCAATATGAAAATGAGAGCTTATATGAGGCATGAGAGAGATATAGGGAAATGTTGGCCAAATGTCCTAGCCATGGTTTCAATACTAGCAACAAGTGGATATCTTCTATATAGGCCTTACACCCTCTACTCGGTGCATTATAAATGCTGTTGCTAGAGGAAGTTTCATGCATAAAACTCCAGAAGAAGCTTATTATTTAATCGAAGAGATAGAGACGAATAGCTTTCAATATAACTCTGAATGCCATCGAAGAAAGCCACATAGGATGCATATTATTAATGATACAATTGCTTTAGTAGTCTAAATGGATCTGTTGAATAAGATGATAGATAATTTGGTTAGTGGGGTTAGAAGTAGTGGACACACCAACCAAGTAGAATGTGAACATTGTGGTAGCCCATCTCATTTTTCAATAGATTATCAAGTGGGTAGTCCCTTTGTAAGAGAGCCTGATCAAGATCAATTTGTGAGTTATAATAGGCAAAGAAATGATCATTACTTTAAAACATAAAATCCTGGATAGAGAAACCACCCTAATTTCTCTTGGCGTGACAATCATAATACATAATAGCCCCCCAACTCAAACAACCCAAAAAAGAGCTCCACCATCTGGCTTTAGAACAAATCCACCTCCTCCTGCAAAGTCAAGTTTAGAGGAGAAAATGCTTTTTTTATGCAAGGTAATGAATCTTGACTTCAAAATCACGAATTAGCCATCAAGAATCTTAAGACTCAAGTGGGCCAAATTGCTCAACTTTTACAAGAAATATGTCCTGGTACCACTGAAGCCAATCCTAGAGAGCATGCAAAGGCAATTACCTTGATAAATGTAAAGCAAGTAGAAAGGTGAGAAGTAAAAAACAAGGATGATATAGAAAATGATCAAAATGATGAAACATCGGTGGAAGCAGTAAAGAAGAAGAAAGAAAAACGTAAGGAAGTGGTTATTAAATATGAAACTAAAATCCAACTACGTGTTCATTACCCTCAGAGGTTGAAGAATGCAAAATTGGATAAGCAAGCCAGAGAATGGGAAATATTTCAAGAAGACAAGAAATGCCGCTCAGTAACATTTTGGTCTACGAGATTTTTTATGTGTGAGGAATTGATTTTATAGGTCCATTCCCTAAATCATTTTTCAATTAATATATTTCAGTCGTAGTCGATTATGTAAGTAAATGGATGGAAGCAGTGGCCTTACCCACGAGTGATGCCCAAGTAGTGGTGAAATTCCTTAAGAAGAACATTTTACAAGATTTAGTACACCCCCGTGCTATAAATAGTGATAGAGGTTCTCATTTTTGTAATCGACAATTTAAATCCCTCCTATCTAAATACAGTGTAAACCATAAGTTGTCACCCCTTATCATCCACAAACAAGTGGTCAAGTGGAAGTCTCTAATCGAGAAATCAAAAGAATCTTAGAAAAGACCGTACATGCATATCGAAAGGATCGGTCTTTGAAATTAGATGATGCGTTATAGGCGTATCGTACTACTTTTAAGACACCTATTGGTATGTCTACATATCTGTTAGTGTATGTTCAATCTTGTCATTTACCTGTTAAATTGGAGCATAAGGCATTTTGGGCAATTAACTTCCTAAATTTTATACAAGGCAAGTTGACGAGAAAAGGTTATTGCAATTGAACGTATTAGATGAATTTTGCCTTAATGCCTATGAAAATGCTGAGTTATATAAGGAAAGAAGCAAGAAATGACATGATCAGAATATTATTCCTCGAGATTTTCAAATTGGTGACAAGGTTTTGGTTTATAACTCTCGGTTAAATCTATTTCCTGGAAAGTTGTGGTCTTGATGGACTGACCCTTATAATGTACTTAATGTTTATCCTTATGGTACTATTAAAGTGCCAAACGATCAATCATCTTTTAAAGGACAAAGCTTTATTTGCCTAATAGGTTCAATGATCAATTTGATGTTCTTAATCTTTCTGACCCATCTTAAGTTGTTTAATTTGTGCATTATGTTAGGTTAGATTATGTTAGTCTTTCTTTCTAGTTGTTTGAGTCTTTCTTTAATCCTTTTTCTAGGTTATTTTGGTTAAGTTGGTTTTATTATTCTTTTAATTAGTTTTTGCTTATTTTAAATTTTTTTAAGTGTTTTTGGTAAAGTCTTTTAGCTAATTAGCTTTAGCTTTTCCTTTTAAAGTTTTAGCTTTTCTTTATCTTTTTTCTTAGGTTTTGTTATTTTCTTTTGTACAAATTTAATTTTTATTCTTATTAAGTCTCTTTTTAGTTATTTAACTTGTTAAAGTTGATTTACCTTTACTTTTTAGCTCTTTTATTTCTTTTTAGCTTTTGGTTTTCTTTTAAAAGCTTTAAACTAGCTAACTCTTTGATTCTTCAATTTGATGTTTTCTTGTCTAGATTTTCAGTTATTTAGCTAGGAAATCATTTTATCCTTGTTTAGTATTAATTTGGGGTCATTTAGACAAGATTTGGAGTTAGAAATTCGAGTTGGAGCTTAATTTTATGAACATAACGTGACATTAGAATGGCGAGGTAACCAGTTTTGAGCCGCTTTTATGCTTTCTAGAGACTTAAGAGGTGAAACTTAAACGACGACATTTAACATTTCATAGGTCGCCATTTAAGTCCCCTAAAGAACAAGAAACGACGCATTTTAGGAATTTCACTGTAGCTTCTTCTCTCTTCCTCTCTCTAGGCAAAAACCATTCCCCTTTCTATAAAGTTGTGATTTCTTGCTCAATTCTCAACCAAATTCAAGAATTTTGGTATCAAACCTCAGAAATTTCAAGCTCTACCTGATTTTTGGGTTATTTTATGCATTAATTAACTCTTTTTGCCCTAAAATCGCGTGTTTATGTCTGAAGGTACTATTTACCTGAATTTTCTTTTTGAATTTTCATGATGATTTAGGCTTTGTTTAAGCATAAATTTTTTACCATTGCATTCCTTAGAACATTATCTACATTTTGGTACCAGTTTTAAGTCATAATCTTTTCGTAAAAATTAAATATTTTTCTAACTATAGGCATTTTAGTCTTTTCACATGGGTTGAATATTTGGCTAGAATTCTGATTCTTAATGATTAATTTAGGTCTCTTATTTATGTATATGCATTATTGAGGCCTAATATTTGACAATTCACCCATAATTTTCGTAATATTCACCGAATTTAGCATGATTTAGAGTCTTTACTCAACCTATGCTTAAGTTTGATGTTTTAATTATTATATTTAGGTTCAAATATGCCTCCTAGACAATTTCAAGGAGCTTTTAACTCAAGAAAGAGGGCAGCTCAGGATGTATTTCATTTTAGATGCGCCAAGAATGTGGATTGGTATGATGCTCATCTGCAAAACAAGTTTATAAACGAGAAATCTTTAGCTCTTGCTTCAAGTGCGGAATTTTAGGTGAGTGCTGTGTTCTATATATTGGAATGGGACCTTGTTTTGTTCTTGGTTGGTCATTATTATCCCATCCTCGTATGAGAATTCTACGCCAATATGGAAGAGAAGGATGCCAAAGACCTTCTCGACATTCAATCCATAGTTAGAGGAGTGCTTATCAACCTCACCAGAGCTTCACTTTCTCGTCTTCTTAATGTGCCAAATGTTGGTGAGTCTTATCATCATCGGGTGGATTAGTTTCATGGTGATGATGTCGAGTCAGATCCCACTTTTACTTTTGAGACTTCTCACACTGCTTTGGTCCTAATTCAGCCTATGGGGAAGGATTACTTTCCTACATATCAGTTATCATTTCAGAGGAGGATTGTTGTAGCGCTCATTAGTTCAAATATTTTTCCTTGTGCTAGTGAGCTCAATGAGATAATGTATGATAAGATCTACCTTTTACATAAGTTATATCATGGTTTAGGAGCCATCGAGGGTTTGCCATTGGCTTCCTTTATTCTTTAAAGCATCAGGAATGTGGTTTGATCAAAGCATGCCACAATGAACTTCTGTTTTCTAGCTTTAATCACACGGGTACTTACTGAGGTTGGTGTTTCATTTAAGGCAGACGGTTGTTCAACCTATGCCCAACTCCGTTATTGGTTACCCTCTCCTTAAGTCTTGGCGATTTTCTAAAGTCGGAGGTGTTTGGCATAATTTGACCTGGCAGCCCCTTCAAAAGGGTGAGTGTGTGGATGTTAACCGTGAACCTCCTCCACCATCTATTCCAGTTGAAGACATGGATGAAGGTATGGATGAAGCTTCTTCAGAAGCTACTTTGCCTATTTTCGGTATTCCTCCTTTAGTCCACAGACCATTTCCCCCAGCTACTAACAGACTTGCTCCTATGCCTCCTTCTTCCGATCAGCTGGATCATATTGAACAACACCTCACTCAAATGGAGTCCCAGCAGGATCTCCTCTTTTCTCTTATTGAGGATGTTCTACAATAGGTTAGGACAGTTCAAAGCCATATTTCAGCTTTATGGGATTTTGTTCATGATCATTTACGTCCACCAAGTTAGCTAGTTTCTTTTAGCTATTAGGCTAGCCTTTTGTTTTCAGATAGTGCTTTCGTTAGGGTTTTTTGTTTTTGAATGACCCTATTTGTTTTGCTTTTATGTATGTCCTCTCCGTTGATTTTAGTTCTTTAGTTCTTTTACTGTATGCTCCCTTTTGGTACATTATTGTTATATTTATGATATTGGAGCATTCTTTTATTATTCTATTACACTCATGCTTTCATGGTTCTTATCTTTTGTTAGCTATTATCAATGGTTACAGTTCGTCCGGTTTATTCAAATCAACATTTCATTCTCCGAGTGTTTTCTATCCCTTTTCTCCTAAATTTTGTTTTTTATTTCATTTTGTAACATTGGTGGACCAATGTTTATTTTAAGTGTGGGGGGAGGGACTGATGTAATTTCATGCTTATTTTTACTTGTCCAAAGGTTGATCTTTCTATCATTATTTTCCAATCAAGTTATGATGTTTTAAAGAAAAATTTTTCGATTTTGATCCTGTCATTAGCAAGTTTTCCTTTTAAATATCATTCTTTTGACCAAATAAGATGTTATCCTTTTTATTTTGATGATTGATGATCTTTTGATCTTGATTGATTTCATGCTTCCGACAATTAAGTCTTATTGATTCATTATGACATTCCAGTTTTGAACTGAAATTTTCTAAGCTAAACATCTTTAATGCTATTTCATTATCTTTTTTCAATGCACAGAAAAATGAAATGAAAAAGCAAATGGAAAAATGGAAAAAATTGAAAAATAATTGCAAAAAAGAAAGAAAAAGAAAAAGAGAAATGTGAGCATCTTTTATTCACTCCGTTGGCTTTTAACCAATTGGTTAAAGGTTATGATTGGTGAAAAAAGCCAGTTGATGAAATGTTGCTCAATCCGGTAAGCCAGGGGTTGTTCACCATAAACTGTTCACCTTTTAGTACGAAAGACTGAGTGACTTTTCAACTAAAGCTAAATCCGCAGTGCTTTTTCTTTTTAGTGTTTAAGCTTAAGGATTTAGATTTGTGATTATTGATGTGATCTCTTGCTTGGTTTATAGTCATTTTATGATTAGAATGGAATTATGTGCTTAGGATGACTTGAAAGAAGCATGAACTAAATCACTTTCAATTGCAACTTGATTGGATGAATCAAGTGTATAACCTCTTACTTTGTCATACTGATAAAGGGATGAGGGAATTATTTTCAATGGTTTTGGTTAATTGATTGGAGTCATTTTTCTTAAGATTATATGTTGTTTAGAAACTAATGATAGCTTGATTTTCTTGAGGACAGGCAAAAACTAAGTGCGGGGGAGTTGATAGACTTGATTGTTTTACCATATTTGCCTTCAAATTGTTGTATAATTAGTTACATTTGATGTTTATTAGCTTTATTGTGTATTTGATTGATGAACATTGCAGCTAGAGTTGATTTAATTCATAAAATCTGAGAAAAGGCTACTAAAATTCGAAGTTTTGGATTAAAACGGTAGTTTAAGAGAGGTGCCGTTCAACTCAACCAAGCGTTGTTTAACCCTTGAGTCAGAGACCTAAACGGTGATGCTCAACAGGCACTATTTTAACTACTTTTAATCGTTGTTTAAGTAGCAGTCGACACTTTTCCAATTGGATCTCCTTCTCCATTTGCTACAACTTGGCCTAGTTGCTCTCCATTTGAAGCTGACACTTATAAGAGCTCAGAGAACCCATTTGTGCAAAGGATGGACAGAAAAAAATATGAAGATTAAAGAGAAATCAGATTGAGAGAACATTAAGAAAGACTTATGGTTATTTTCTCTTGTTCTTCACGTTTTTCATCTTATTTTGCAGATCTGAGTTGTATTTTGGAGTTATTGATGCTCATCAATACACGTATATCAACCTTATGAACGTGTTTAGAGCCAGAAATTGGTGCACTTTAACTAATTTTTATCTATTAAATTTACCTTTCTCCATTATTTGTGTTGAACTAAGTGTGGTTCCACCTGATTTTGATAATGGCAAAACAATCTATGTTACTAATGTCTGTGTTTTAAGTATGTTTGAAAGATAGGTAGGACGGACCAATCAAAGAGTCTTGAAGAATAAATTGAAGAATCATATGAAGACTTGAAGTTTGAAGAAGAGAAGAATAGGTTTTATTTTGGCTTATTTTAGTGTAAACTATACTTGCTTTTATTCTAATATTCTCAAGAGGCTTTATTTAATTGTTTATCCATACATGTTTTAGAATTTGCATATATGTGCATAATCAAGATGTATTATGTGTTTTTAATATTATAGCATGAAAATAAACCTCTTGATACATGTTTAAATTGGTTAGAAAAATATGCATAAGGTATTAAAGATAAGTTAAAGAT
>JAOXYD010021549.1:0-14590 GCA_028565735.1 Pinacopodium congolense
AATCTCAAAATAAGAATATGGAAGTTATTGAGAACGTCCTAGCCAATAAGGCTTCCTCTATCTGAAGATCCAGTTTATAGTTCCATTTCTTTCTTTGGTTTTCTTCACAAAAAAGGGAACCTTCTAAGATCTATGGCCAGAGACTACTTGCCCTAAGGATTGGTTTCAATCTCAAAATAAGAACATAAAAGTTATTGAGAACATCCTAGCTAATAAGGCTTCCCCTATCTAAAGATCTGGTTTATAGTTCCATTTCTTTCTTTTGTTTTTTTTTTAAAGGGCACCTTCTAGGATATATGGGCAGAGACTACTTGTCCTAAGGATTGGCTTTATTCTCAAAATAAGGCCATATGGAATCTTGTTTCATATGTACCCATGCTTTATTACCTGTTGCAACGGCTCTTGGTGCAATAGAAAGCACCAGTTTGACTTGGGGGTGATTTAGTGGGCGTGGGCAGCAAAGTTGGTTTGTTACCTATTCCACTAAGAACCACTAATTTTTTGGTACATCACATTCATACATTTATGATTTATATGAAGATATTGATACTCCTAAAAGGAGTTATATTTTCCGTAGCTCTCATTTGGTACCGGATAAAGCAAATCTTGGTCTTCGTTTCCCTTGTGATGGACCTGGGAGAGGGGGAACATGTAAAGTATTTGCTTGGGATCATGACCATGTTTTCTTTAATCATGAAATACTAGATTCTTGACTAGAGCTTGAGCAAACTTATTATGAATCATGATTTTAATTGTCTCATTTTATTCCAAGTGAAGTTCTTGTAGCAATCTTCACAACCATAGAGCATGACATGCATAAGTTATAGCGGTAAAATATTCAAATTCACAATGTGAAAGTGTGACAATTGATTAGTTTTTTAAAAATAAGATATTACATTGTTTCCTATAAAGAACATAAAACTTATAATGATTTTTCTGTTGTTAATATCACCAAAAAAGTCATTATCATAATAGTTCATTAACTTAAAGTCTTTTAAAGATGAATAATAGATTCCATAATCAAGTGTCCCTTTAAGATAACGCAAAATTATCTTTGCAGCACTCATATGTGATGTTGAAGGTTTCTCCATGAAACGACTCATAAGTCATACGGTAAAGAGGATAGCAAGTCTTTTTCAAGTCAAATATCTTAAACTTTTCATAAGACTTTTGAATAATGTAAAATTCACAATCTCTATGTCTTTATCCAACTTGGATAACTTTGTACCACTCTATAAGTGTGCTCACAAGCTTGCAATTTGACATGTTGAACTTCTTAAGCATCTCCTTTATATAGCTTTCTTGTGATATGAAAATTAAATCTTTCATTTACTTTACTTCCATCCCTAGATAATAAGATATTAGTTCCATGTCACTGATCTCAAATTGTCTGACTATTGTCTCTTTGAAATACTAGAACATGTTTAAATTGTTACATATGAAAATAAGATCATTTAGATATATATAAACAAATAAGAAATCTCCTTTTTCTTCTTTCACAGAGAGAGCATATTCATGCATGTACCTTTGAAAACCATTTCTATAGGAATACTTATTAACTCGACTAATCCAAGCTCTTGGAACTTGCTTTAGTCCATATAAAGCCTTGTTTAGACTTTGATAGTTTATTTTCACTTCCTTCAATAACATGCCCAAGGGGTTCTTTAATATAGACCTCACAAGATAGCTTTCTAAGAAGGTTGAATTCATATCTAGATGATATATTTTTCAATGATTTTGGGCAACAATTAAGATCAATAGTCTGATAGTCTTCATACTGGCTATAAAAGTAAAATGATCCCTATAATGAATGCCTTGTCTCCACATAAATCCTTTAGTAACAAGTCTAGCATTGTATCTCTCTACTTCACTTTTGGCATTCTTCTTTGCTTTGTATACCTACTTGACTATGATGGGTATATTTTCACTTAGAAGAGAGACAAGCTCCCAAGTCTCATTCTTCTTAATTGAATAAAGCTCCTAATTCATTACATCAACTTTTCTTCTTTGTTTATTTTTTCATAACATAGTAATTCGAGAACATATAGCCTTCAATTTTATTATAGATGTTAGTAAGACTCCTATATCTCCTTCTCATCACTTAAGCTTATTAAAGGTGAAGTTATTACCGATGTTGCTTGGGATGATGGAGTTGGTGAAGTTAGTAAAGTAGTTTCAACTACTTGGTTAATGTTTGGTTTTTCATTGTCAAAATAAGGTAGGAATCATATAATCCTTCCTTTTGTGAATTCTAATCCCATGATTTTCCTTTAACGAATTCAACATCTTTACTAGTCACAAATTTTTCCATTTTGTGGATTAACAAGCCTGTATCCTTTTGAGTTCTCATTATAGTCGACGAAGTTAAATTCCTCACTCATATCATCAAGTTTAGATTTTTATTTTCTCTAGAATAGGTGTATATGTAATTTATCCAAAAACTCGCAAATGGGATATACTCGGCTTATTTTTACTCCATTACTCTTGAAGGGTCACATCTTTCAAACTCCTAGTTAGATAACAGTTTGAAATGTAAATAACATAAGTAGTTACTTCAACCCAAAAATCTTTGGGCATGTTTTTACTTTTCAGCATAGCCCTTGCCACATTCAAGATTGTACGATTCTTCCTTTCAACAGTTCCATTTTATTAAGGATGACTTCGAATTTAAAAAAAAATGAATTCTAAGAAACTCACATAAAGCTTTAAACTCATTATATGTGAATTATCTTCCTTTATCTATTCTTAAAGCTTTTATCTCATAGTCACATTCTTTTTCAACAATTGCTTTAATTTTTTTAAGGAATTAAAAGCCTCAGATTTATTTTTTAAGAAATAATCCTAACTCTTTCTATTGCAATTGTCAATAAATAGTACAAAATTAGAACTTTTAATTAAAAATGGAGGATTAATAGGCCCACACACATCTAAATGATTTAGTTTAAGTGCTTGGTAGCTCTTCAAATAGATTTCTTTAGGTATCTTTTTCTTAGATGCTTTCCAAGTAGACAAGTTTCACAAAGTTAAGTTGGATGATCAATTATTGCGATTCTCTTCAGCATGTTCTTTCCTCCAAAGAACTTCAAACTATCAAAATTCAAGTGACCAAACCATATGTGCAAAATTCATGATGAATCTTCAACACATTTTTCAAACATAATAATTTAGCTATTTGTAAATCTAACTTGAACATTCGATTTTGGGCCATATTAGCTAGTGCAAGAATGGTACTATTATCATCTTTAAGATAAAGAACACCATTTTCCACGATGATTTTACAACCATTCTTCATAAGTTTTCTAACACTCAGAATATTTCTTTTCATTTTTATAATGTAAAAGACATTACGAACAAGTTTATGACTTTTGTTTTTTATTTCAAATATAATAGTTCCTTTGCCTTTGATCTCCACTTTTTGTATTATCATTAAATCGTACATTGCCAGTTACTTTATTTTCAAGCTCTAAAAACTTGCTTCTATCACTAATTTATATGATTACTGGCTCTATTATCAAGATACCACGTACTCTTGTCCCCTGTGATTTCTTTATTAAAGGAAAGAAATAAAGTTGGTTCTTCTATATCTTTAATATGCTCCACTAGCTTCATTTCTTTTGTAACCCTATTGGTTTGACACTTTTAAGAATAATGATCATATTTACTATAAGAATAGCATTCCATGTGAGAGTTGTCTGCTCTTCTTTCATTGTCTCTTCCACAATTACTTCTTCCTCTTCTTTTTCAATGATCTCTTTAAAAACATGGATTTTTATTTTCATTGGAAGATTTTTGTTCACCTCTTCCTCGAGCATATCCAAATCCAAAACCGTGACCTCTTCCTCATTGTTGACTATAATCTCTTTTTGTAAAAGAATATTCTTTAAATTTAATGGACGTTTTTTTTAGCAATATTTCTTCATCTTGTTCTTGCTTACCACGATTCGTTCATGCTTCAGGGGCTTCTAAAGATTTAATTAATTTATCAACCAACATTTTCCCAAATCCTTTACCTCTTCAATGGTAACTACTACATGATTAAATTTTGTTGAGAGAATAAAAAATCGTCTTAACTATAAGAAAAATCTTGCATGGCTTCTCTAAGCCTTTTGATTTGATTTACCACTACGGATACACTTATAGTGTAATCTACTCTGTTTTCACACTTTTTCATCATAAATGATTCAAACTTAGCTCTTAAAGTTTTAAGACGAACTTTCTTTATGTTATCAATCCCCATAATAGAGCTTTGAAGATTTTACCGTGCTTTTTAGACATTGTATTATTGTCAATTTCTTAGAGCATGTCATCATCCAAACCTTGATGGATGATTGTGAGTGCATATTGATCTTCTTCTTCTTTTCTTTACTTCTCCAAAGCTTATTTTCTAGTTAGAGGTAATGATGCCCCCTTTTGAGGCACTTCAAAGCCTTTCTTTACAATATCTCATACTCCTTTAGAACCGATTATGGCCTTTATTCTCATAGACCAATTCTCATAATTATTCTTATTGAGTTGTGGGTATTGAAAGGAAAATGATGCTCCCTTTAATACCATTTCTAATTTTTAAAGCTCTTCTGCCACTTTGTTAGAAGCGAATGGATACCAATTAAATTCACACACACAAAGGGAAAGAGAGAAGAAGTTATGTACTTAAATGTATATATGTTTGTTCTCTATTAGTTGATCTTACAATAATGTTCTCTAGGGTATTTATACTGTTAAAATATGCTAAAAATAGAATGATTAATTTGGCTAATTAAATTTACATCAAGTACTAATAATAAAAGCATATATGTCATAAAATTTTAATCATTATTTTCAAGTTTAGTTCCCAACATGACATGCTTGACATAGTGCAGGTAGAGAAACAACATCAAAGAAGGCTCCATGTCCATTAAGTTCCATGCTATCATAAATTAAGTGATGATCCCCTAAGAATGTGGGTAAATTTAATTAGGACATATGCATTTTTACTTGATGATAGTGTGCACCTCATTAGGAAATGATCGTCTCAATCTATTGTTAAAAGCTATCAAAATATGGGTTAATCTCTCCAAGTTTAAGAAAACATGCAATCTTATACTATAATGGTTTCAAACTCAAACATAATGTTGGATGATAAATTTGGATAATAGGTCTTCAATATTTACATACCTTAATCTTTCTGTATAACTTTTCACTTGAAAAAAATCAATGCTTCTTTGAAATGGGTCAATGGTCAAGTGTCACTCTTTATGTCTTTGACCCCAAAGTCTACAAGCTCCGTAAGAAAACGCCCTAACTTTAGTTCTGGAAAAGGACCCTAAGCTATCAGTAGACTTTTACGTGAGCCATTTCCACTAGAGCATGATGTCGAGATAAACTAGTTGTGACTAAATTAGATATTTTATATGATATTTTATATGCTTTTACCTATTTTTGGATGATGACTTTCCTATTAATGAATCATTTTGATAAGTTTTTAACTTCACATAAAATTTAAAGGATGTCAAAAATATCAAGTTTTGCAAGAAGACAAAAGAAAAATGGCAATCATAAAATGATGCTATTTATAGGGGGTTGTATATCACCATTTTCCAACACTCTTCTCAATAATAGATAAATAAGTCAAAATAATAGTGTCATTTTATAGTGTTTCAAGTGTTATTTTGCTTCTGAAAAGTTTGAAACATTAAGAATACTTTAGACTCTTAAGAATAAAACTACTCCGAAAGGAAATACTTGGGTTTAAAAAACCCTTAAAGCTTTCAAAAGATATAAAAAGAGAGCCACTTACTCCAAAAAAGAGAGGAGACAGAGGATATAAAAATAAAAGATGAGAAAACAACACAAGCCTAGAGTTGTCTTTAAGATAAATTGGTTGAATGGACAAGGGAAATAATAGGTGGATGACTATAAGTTGATGAGAAGGAAGGCATTCAGCCAAAGCAACAAGAAGGTTAAATTGAACAAGGAAAATACAAAATATCATCAATATGCAAAGGTGTTAATATGGAATCTCTTAACTTACGAATCTCTATTTTCTTTCCTATTACTTTTATTTCAATTATAATCTAAATATATTTTTTATTTAGATAGGACGAACCTTATAATGCCATTATATAGGAATGACTAGTTGATTTTAATTAAGATATTATTTTCTTATAAATGTTTCTATGATGCAAGAGTATATATTTATGGTATAAGGAAATAATAACACTTGATTAAACAAATTGTCTTAATATAAATGAAAGTTTTTGGTGGGATTCATTATCTAGATAACTACATTTAATTAATTATTGCTTCAATTTACTTAAGTCTTCAATTGTAAAGTTTTCTTTATTTGTTTATTTCTTTATAGTGATAGGTTAGTTATTATATTTGGATCTTAATTTGATTAGGTTAAATGATAATTCTAGAGTTTAGATTACTATTCACTATATCATTATGGAAATGATATTCTACTTGCTACATTTTCCTAAAGGGTTATGGAGTATAAAAGTAGAACTAGTAGATTAATTAAAACTTAATTCACATAATCAAGTTTTGGCATTGTTATTAAGGATCTTAGTGATAATTGAAGAACTTAGGATTATTACTTCAACCATTTTTATTTTATTTTATTTTATTTAAGTTTTGATTTACACACGTGATTGTTTCCTTATGACCAAGGTAGTCAAACAATTGGCCATGTACGATTACCAGTGATAACTAAGATGTTATCACGTGCCTCCCTTCCTCCAGTCCTTCCCAAAGAGTAATTAGGAAAAACTCAGTCACATTTTCATGTTCCAATTGAACATTTTACTTTTTTATTATTTTCAAAGGAGAAGATTCTTCTTTTCACCAAACATTTATAGATCCAATCATGATCAGTGTTGATATCTTATCTAGAGAAAATAAATAAACAGATTAACAAATTGATTTGATTAACAAAAATATCTACATATTAAGATGAAGATTGGATGTCTTACAATAACACTAACATTACTACATCTAAGGTGGATGTATCATCATACTTCTTATAGAGAAATAAAGTAAACTCAATGCTATACCCATAGGATTATCATTAGTAAAGAAAGCGAGATTCAAGGTTAAAAGAGCTATTAAATTGATATAAACATTCAAAAATTTGTATCTAATGCCTTGTGATAAATTCGAAAAGTTTCCATCTATAACTTAAGGATCTAAATTAAATTAAATTAATTTCAACATCATAACATGGGAGCCCGATAGTACTATAAAGGTGAATTTAAGGGATCATGAGAAAGCAAGTATCTTAAGAATTGGAAATGAGTTAAAAAGTGAGTTACATGAAGGGCAGAGAAAGTTGTTGATATTGAAGTTAACAAAGCAGTTGAAGAATGAACTTGTGACCTTAGATGTTGTTGATATGATAATTTTCAATTATTGACAAGAAATTGTATCTTAAGAATTTTTACAACAATTCTTAATGAGTTTTTGGTAAGCCAACTTGGTTATAAATATATTGCCAAAAGCCATGGAATTGAAATAGAATTATAATTTTTTGATATTAAAGTCTAGTTAAAAGACTTTAAGGAAGCATTTATTAGGGGGCAACCCAATCATTTAGATTACTTTCTTTATTTTTTTTCTTTTTGATATCACATGGATTAGGTTTTTTTCATTTTTTCTTATTTTATTTTTTATTTATTTAAATATTTTTCATGTTTTTGTGTTTTTTAGTTATTTCATTTTAGATATTTTCATATATTTGAATGGTTCTCTTCAACACTTTAAGTTTTTTTATTTTCGATTCTCTTCAACATTAAATTTCCATAGGAGTTCTCTTTTCCTTTACTTTTAATTTGTTATTATTTGAACATTGAGGATAAAATTTATCTTAAGTGTTAAACTAAAGGAAGTTCTACTTATGTTTTAATGATGACAAAATATCTTTACTACTAATGATTTTTTTTTTATATAGTGAAAAAGTAAGATTGAGAAAAAGAAGAAGAAGAAAGGATACAAATTGGAACCATTTAAGTTATATTTGTGATATACAACGAACAAGTGTGGAATGCAAGATCAAGGATTAAGATAGTAAAATTTAATGGGTTATTCAATATTCAATAGGTTATTCTTTTTAATTTTTGTTGTAAGTTTTGTCTTGATCTTCCTAAAGTGTTTAAAGGTTTATACATATACATCTAGGTTAAATAATTAAGAGCAAATATTTTTCAGAATTTTTAAATAAACTTCATAATTCATTAAAATCTTTTGAGAAATGTTTTTTAGATGTGTGAGTTAAAGTTTGTGAAAAAGTGTAGTTCATCTATGTTTTACAAAAGTTTGGATGTGTTAGAAAGATTTAAAAATATTTAAAACTAGTTGTTGGAGAGAACAATTGACTATTGGTTAATCTAGGCATCTAAATAAGCTCAGATAAATTAATCTTTTAACATGCAAAACAAAGTAAATTTAAGACTAACTTTTACGTAAGTGTACCGATTAACAAGTAATATAGTGAACTTAATTAAGAATCCGGATGTTGATCCCACAAGGAAGATATTGTGAATACTATGTCACTCAAATTATAATTATCTAAAAAAACTCATAATTACGAATTATGAAATTTTAGGCAACTAAATGTACCTAAAAACCTCAATTAATGCAAAGGAGTTTAAAGATTCTTTAAAGATTATCATTTTGAATTCAATATCTAAGGTTCAAGCTTTGAATGATTCAATTGAGATGTAAAAGGGATGGAATGCCTAATCTAGGATATGTTCATTAAATCAAGACAATACTATAGTTAAGACAATGTCTTATCTCTATTAATCATATCCTGACGTTTGGTCATTCATCATATTTAGGTAATAGGCATAACTTTCAAAGCATTTAATCTAAAAATCCCCTATTTCTATATTAACACCCT
This sequence comes from Pinacopodium congolense, assembly GCA_028565735.1. Lineage (NCBI taxonomy): Eukaryota > Viridiplantae > Streptophyta > Magnoliopsida > Malpighiales > Erythroxylaceae > Pinacopodium > Pinacopodium congolense. Next base: position 8,879 of record JAOXYD010021549.1, read on the forward strand.
TATGATTAACTAAAATTTGGTCATTCATTGATTTACATCATGTTTTTTATTAATATTAATAACAATTAAAGTAGATTTCTTGGATCCTTAATCATCTATTGTCTTTATCTTAAATGGCTAAGTTAAGACAAGCATTAAACATTTAAATAAACAAAGATCATCATCTAACAAGCATAAGAAATCCAATTAAAGCATGTATTCCCTTACCTTAGCCAAAACTTAGATTAAAATCACATATAAATCAAAGAATAATAACAATAGAACTTAAACAACATGTTCTTGAACATATCTAACAAAAAGGTAAGATATAAATGATTTAAGAGTTTAGAATGCACCAAGTTAAGCTCCAAAGTGAAATACAACTCTAAATCATGTGTGCAAACCATTTAAATTCTTAAAGACAACCTGAAATCTCCAAATACAAGGACTAAAAATGAAAAAAAAATAAAAACCTAACTTAGAGGAAGAAGAAGAAAAGTCTAGCTAAAGGAATGTTTTTGGTTGCCAAAGACTTTTTGTTTCTATAAGAAAATGGCATCTTATATGTCTCATACAATTTAGCAGCAAGTTAAAGCAAGCTACAATTGAAATTAGATTAAATCCAACTAGAATCATGATAGAGTACTTAAATGACGTTTAAGTTGACACTGAACCAATGTCGTTCAATACCACTATTAAACTTTGCAAAAAGGACCTAAACGTGGGTTTGAAGAACTTAAAAATTTTAAGACCTAAAATTGCTCCAACTTTATATTTTTACAAATTTCTTCTCTTTTGTGAAATATTTTACAAATTAAAAATTTTCAAATAAAAATTATACATTTAAACATTAAAGTAGGGGAAATTTAACATTAAATTGTCATTAAAAAATACTATGGAATGGACCTCTATCATTAACTAGTGTTAAAGGTAGTGGTAAGCTAATACGTGTTTGTTGTTTATAGAGATTGATCAACCATTATGGTCAGAGTGGTCAGCCAACCATTGGTTGAACAACCAACTTAGGTGGTCAACTAGTAGGTAAAAAATCTATGTACCAATAGCTAATTTCTAAGAGTAAATAAGTGTTTAATAATTTTTAATGCATACCAATAGCTATAAAAAGCTGGTTAAGGATTTGTTTACCTATAAATAGGTGTTTTGGGATAAATACAAAGCATCTTGTACTTGCAATTATATTTTAATGAAACGAAGAGCATTAAAGTGTTCACATTCAGTACTTTACAGTATTGTTATAGTGCTTATGTGTATTCATTTTGAGTTTACTAAGAACCCTTTTTAAACACTTTGGCTGATCAAGTGAAATCACTTTTTTTTTGCATATTTTGGGCTTAGGGTTGTTGAAATGAGATTGTAAGGTTACTCTTTAACATAAGAAAATTGTTATCCAAGGCTTAGTCTTCACTTATGAAGAAGACTGATTTAGAGAAGTTTTCAACAAGTGTGTTAGAGAGTAAATATAGATGTGTTAATGCACCAAATCATTATAAAATTGGTTTGCCTTTCTCTTTACTATCTCTTTACTTTACAAATTTGTTTATTTTAAGTTATATTGTGATATTGATTCAATATATTATTAAATATTTGACACTGTATTAAGAGAGGATATTTGAGTTAGGAAAAAAGACTTAGAAAATTAGGTATGACCTAATTCAAGCCCTCCCTCTCTCTTAGGTGCATATAGGACCAACATATGGTATTTGAACTAGTCTCACTTTATACGCACAAAAAAAAAATAACAAAATTAATGACTAAGGGTTAATATGGCATAAATAGACAAACCCCCCATTTTTTTGGTGGAAACAATTACATATATTAGAAGATTATAATGAAATTTTTCTTAATAGGTAAAAGTACAGTCTTTCTAAAATGGCTTTTAATGACCCTTTTATTCCTAACAAAGTAGTGAATGATTCAAGGTTCCCTAAATTACAATAGGAATGGGATGATTATGAAAAGGAATTAGCATCTTTAAATAGCAATGCTATACATATTTTTTGTATACATTAGATAGAAATGTACTCAATAATATTTCATTGTGCTAATCATCTAATGAGATTTGGTGTAGATTGGAAGTTATTTATGAAGGCACCAATCAGGTTTAAGAAGTATAGAGTGAGCTTTTATAAGAAGAAGTAGCTCACAAATGTTTTTTCGAAAATTATGATGTATTTGTTTAAAGTTTTCTAACTCATCTGATCAAGATGATTATGATGATAAATTATCTTACAATGATTTAGCTAAATGCTTAGAATCCTTAACTAACAAAATAAAAAATGTCTTCTAAGTATAAGGAAATGATGAAATTGTTGGATGCCTACAAATAAGAGAATGAGATATTAAAAAGTGAATTTTATAAAATTATAAAATTAAATAATTATAGAAAAATGGTGGTATAAAAAAATTGATATATGAAAATTCATCATTTGAAAAGGAAGTAGATAGCCTTAAATATTCTTTTTCCAAATTCAATAAAGTTAAAGAAAAGTTTGAATGCAGGCTAGGTATACAAAAAGTATTAAATGATATATGTGATCTAGGATATACCCATAGAAATGCAACATCAAGTAGTAAGACTACTTTTTTCAAAGGGAAAAACTTAAATATTAGGCATATAACTAAGCCTTATGAATTCATTACATCTATATTTAAATCATAACCTAGAAGAAAGTTCTATTCTTACATGTATGGTCCTAAGATTACACCTAAAAATACACCTTAACAAGTTACACAAAATAATGATACTAAGACCTAATACTATACACCTAAGCTGCTATATCACATGAAAACTTATAATGAAAAAGCTAGGAAAGCATATGGTCATATATATATATATATGACTCGTCATCATACACCATGATTTGTCTTCTTTTTATTTTTTTACTAACTTTAGTCATATTAAGTAATCTTGTTATGATTAAAGAAATGATGGAATAGTATTTCAAGAGGTTGGCATGAAAGGAGAATAACTAACTCCTAAGGATTCAAATTTGTATGAGTAAAAAAAAGTATGTAATTTATTGCAAATCAATTTTTTAAGGGTATCTCCGAGATTAAAGGAAAATCATGAAATCACCAAAACACATTATTGAAACATATGAGGAAGGAAATGAAGTGACATTTGGTAATAATAGAAAGGAGTCACACATTTGCCTTGATTACTTTTCTTAGAAGTCATATTTTTTGGAAGAAATATTGTTGTTAGAAATATGAATTTCAATTCATTACTACATAATGTTTTGAATGTTGCAATGTTATTAATTGTGGTTAATAGAGCTTAATATGATTTGAGGTCTACTCCAATGCTCATTTTCATTGTTATGTGTTAATAGCCAAATTTTATTGTTTAAAAGTCAATTTGGGATGAAAAGTGTTGGTCAACCGATGTCTCCTAACTGGTTGACCAATGACATGGAATTAAAATTTTTCTTCCCTCTGATCATTTCATGTCATCAACTCTTCCCTCTATCTATCTAAAACCTCTCCCTCTTATATTAAGCTCCCATTAGTTGTTGATTTAGCATCCTATTACTACTTGTATTTATTACTCACAACCCAAAACAAAAAGTCCCCCAATTCCTCTTCATTACTTCTCTATGTTGCTGAGTTCAACTCTCTTTCACTATGTGGCATTTCTGACTCTCAAATAGTAGCTTTTTGCTCTTTGACATCCTCTTTGTGTTTACTTTACATTTATTTCTTCAATTTGACAAAATTCATCACTTTTTTTCTTAGTAAACCTTAACTCTTCTAAAAGAAGTGGTTTGAGATTTTTGATATTTTCTTCATGAAGTTGTTGATGAAATAAAGTATAATGAATCTTTTCTAAGCATTCTAGAGGACCAATTTCATATAACTTCTTTTAGATTGCATTTATTTTGTTTTTGGGATAACCATATTTGTAGTCCTAAACCTTTTACCATTTTCTCAATTGAGTCATATACCTTTAAAACTTCCTATTGAAGTCCTATACCTATGCGAATTAATCAAAGGTAGTCCTTATAGGATTTAATTTCAAAAATTGTGAAAGGTTTAGGATTTAATTGGAAAATTTGTAAAAGATTTAGGACTACAAATAGGGTTATCCGGAATATTTGTATTCCTAAACCTTTCATAATTTCTCCAATTAAATCCTAAACCTTTTACAAATTTTCTCTATTAAGTCCTACAAGGACTGCCTTTGATTAATTTGAATAGATATAGGACTTCAATAGAAAGTTTCAAAGGTATAATACTCAATTAAAAAAATGATAAAAGTTTTAGGACTATAAATATGGTTAACTCTTTTGTTTTTAAAAAATTTAGGTTTAAAAATTGGGATTTTGAGTTTTCTAATCAAATTCTTCAACATTTCTCAAAATTAATTATGTTTTCATAAAATTGGAAGTAAGATAAACCTATATAGTCCCTCAATTTCATTTATTTAGATTTAATTTAGTCTAATTTTTATTTTCTCCAATTTAAGCCTTTCAAACTTGAGACTTTTAAAAAATTCTATAAATTATGGAACTTTTTATAAAATTATTCTTTTAAAAATAAAAGTGGGAGCTAACTCTATCTTTTCCAGCATTCAATTTTGATTAATTGCATAATTTGGAAAAAATACTCAACTTTTCAACTTAGGAACATTGTGTTCAATTAGAAGCTTTTTGTATATAATGACATACATCCATGAAATTAATTGAGGATTATGGTAGTTGGATTTGGATAATGGACTATAAAAGTATGTTTTCATGTAGGTTATGCCATGATCATTAGTCTTTAAAACCCATGCACAATTCCAATCTTAGAGCTTTCTTAGGATTTGAAATATCCCTTTTCATCTCAAAAACCTTTACCATGGTTAGGACTAAAGGAGGTCACTCTACTATAATTGGGAACACTTAAACCACAATTCAAAATGAGGATGAGTATCTTGATCAAGATTCTACTGAATTTCTTGATTATGTCACCAAAGAACTCCATAAGAATCAAGTTATTTCTCCTATTTGTTTAAATCACGTTAAGAAATTTAGTCTAGACCAATTCTTCATTGTTTAAAGATAGGAACACTTGCTTACTCATCCTTATCAAATAAATCATACCAATGTAAGATTATTCTTTTGTAATCTTAAAGGGTGACAAATAAGAGATGAATATCACATCTTTTTAAAAGTCCAAGGTATCATTATTCACCTTGTGAGAAATCTCATTGGTGGCCTTAAATAGCACATAAAAGGGGGAGTAAATTAGGTTTTAAGAAAAAATTAAATAAAAAATACAAGAACGAAATCAATAATAATTTGAAGAAGCTAAATAAACAATTAATTGAAATGCTTAAAAATAAAAGAGAAAGGGAAGAATAAACACAACTGATTTATTCCGGTTCAATGCAATCCACTTGCCTTAAATCTAGTCCCCATCACCACTGTTGAGATTTTGTTCGTATTGCAATCAAAAAGAGTACACAATACAATCCTTTCTACAGGCTCAAGAATAACCTTTCACTCTCCCTTTTCTAAGGCTTAGGAATAACCTATCACTCTTTATAGTGACTCAATTCCTATATATATATATATATATATATAGGAATCCACTCAGAGAGTCATTTCACATGCATAATTGTGACTTGCATTTCATATACATACTTAAATTGTGATTTGGACTAATGTTAATGGTGTTAGATGTATTCAATTTATCATTTTCGAGTATAAGTGATTTTGATGTGATTAT